>KZ807630.1:217756-229800 GCA_000696205.2 Oncopeltus fasciatus | reverse complement strand
ATTTATAAAATTAAAATTAAAATTAAATTAAGAAGAGTCATTTAAACAGCTTGACAATGTCAGCTCCTCCGAGCATAAGCGATATATTCGTCGGCCTCGGAGGTTGGACTCTCGACACTAGTGCGGGGAATTTAATAACTTATCAGACTTGTCTCGGTAGCATAAGTGGTAAATGCACCGGCCCGGATAGCAGGGGATCCAGGTTCGAGTCCTGGCTGGGACAGTTAGATTTTTTATTCTGTTCCCTTGCACTAAAAATTATCTAAATTTACGTGGGATTAAAGACCACAAAATAAATAATATTTATAAATGTAGATCATTTATGTATTTACTGAAGAGTGTTGGGCTTAAGCAGGAACCCTATGGGACGTCTGCTGGAATATTCAGTGCATTGAGGTGTAGGAATTTATGTGTATGGAAAAAGTTCTATTAGTTAAAGAAGGTAATATTTTGTGGACAATGTAAGCTGGAGCATTGAGCATGAGAAGTTTATAGATTAGTCCTTTGTGCCAGATCTTATCAAATGTTTTTTCAACATCGAGGAGTAGCTAACCTATGTGTCTTTCCTCATTAAAGTTCTTTGTAACAGTGTCTGTCAGACAAGCTTGTTCAGCAGTAGTAAAATGTTTAGGCTTAAATCTTTGAATTTAATTCCTCATTCATTAAAATATTTTTTTTCTATTAAATGGTCATTTAGAATGGAGAGTAAAAGCTTTTCAAATATTTTTTGTGACTCATAGTAAGCTAATGTAAGTTTACAGGTGAAGAGATGTTTTTGTTTGGTTTAGATGTGCTATTAGTTTTGCTCTTCCAATCTGCAGGAAAATATTTAAATTTAAGAATGCTATTAAATATATTAATGTATTGTAGAAAAACTTTACCCTTCAGGCCTTGTCTGGAGATACCTCTGGGTCTCTAAATTCTTGGAGCTTGCGAATAAAATTCAAAATATAGAACATCCTTAGCTACTGCTGTACACATTTATTAATTAAAATAATTTAAGAATTATTCCCATATTTTGTTTATTAAGAACTCCCTTTTTATTGATTCATTAGGTTTTGACATTTAGACATTGAATTGATTTCATTGCATTAAGTTCTTGCTAATTGGTCATTTCTATAAATTGTTTATAGTCCAATTCAAAACAATTAAACTATTTTAGTGAGATTAAAAGTAGATTAGTTTGCCTATTAAAGAGGTTTCTCTGGAATTCCTGTACTATACACTTTTCTTGGATCTTTCTTCACACATGTAATGCTTTTTGTCCACTTTACAATAATGTAAATTATGCTTAACAAGTTTTATTGGCTCCTCATAATGCTTCCTGATCGGCTTTCATGTATATTGGCTAAATTTTAGATTCAAATCACTTATAACATAATTTTGAGTGATGAAATTAAATGGCTGCACTAAATTGACTTTATGACCACCATAATTTTAAGTATTATTTTTGTAATATTAAGAAATTAAGCTGGAAAACTCTTTATTTTGATAATTATTTTATTTAACTCTAATTATTTATTTTGTTAATAAACAAATTGGAAGATCGAACTAGCAAATGAAGGCATTCAGAATGAAGTGTTCAACGGCAGATGGGTGGCATAGGCAGAGGATATTTGTGAGGATATGCTCTTCGAAAGCCTTAGCTAGGTGTTTGGTTGAGGTTCTGCTCAGAATTTGTGTTGGTTACTTACAGTCTTTGAGGTGTCGTCGTGGTTAGGCCCTTTAGTTTGTATTTTCTCTACATCATATCTATGACTTCAGTGGTAATAATTACCTAAAGTTACCTACCCTTGTATTAAATTTTTATCTGTAATTCTTAAAAAGTATTCAATTTTAGAAGGAAACAGCTTAAATGTTTAAACTAATAATACTATTAAATTAACTCTTAAATGAAATATATTATTGCATCCTTAATCCTAATCCTTTCTATGAATGAATAGTTTGTACTTTAAAGGATTTAAATTAATTTGTACTAATTGCAATGTAGTTCTGCTAGAACAACTTACTGCAATTGCTAGAACACATTAAATGATTGAAACTAAGCTTCTTTGGATTCCTTTGAGATGGCTTTCTAACATTTATTCTAAGGAAGGACATCCTATTAATTTTACTTAATGCATTTGTTACACACCTAGTACATGGTATTGCAGCTACGATGCAGCCTCATCTACAGACTTTGACACAGCAGCTTCAATTCGTCTCAGGAGGGGTTTGTGTGATGAAGCAAGGGCATCAAAGACTGGTGAGTATATTTACTTAATTAATTAATTAATTAATTTTGGGTTACCTAATAGTTCTTAGTTTTTCACTCAATTGAGACTAAAATTAGTAAATGAAATTAAATTGAATAAAATAAGCAGAATTTTCCAAATTGTTAGAAAAATTTCATTGAGCTAATTAGAGTAGTTTTTTAAAAGTAAAATAATAAAATAAAAAAGTTTGGAAACAGTCTATTTTTGTGTGTTTGTAAAAAAATATTTGAGCCAAGATTATTAATTACTACCTAAAATTATATAAACCTTTTTCTAGAAAAAAATCATAAACACATTCTTTAAATGAAATAAATATTATTCTCTTTCGTTCCCAGAATGCTGGATTTGTTATAGAGTAATCTAAAGTAGAAAACTTCTTGTTAAACCTTTTTAAAGCAAAACTATTTGATGCCATGTATGTAATGCTTGCTTATTAGTGAAAATTCTAATGTACAATGGAAGAACCTCAACAATTGCTCCTAAAATTATTTCCAATTTTTTTTACAATTTTAAATTACTGAATCACTTATTATTAGTGCCGCTTAGGATATGTACACTGTAATATAGCATATGAGTTCCTAGAATATATTGATTTTCTAGACATCTTTCCTTAATTTATTCAATATCTTCTGGCTAATGAAAATTTTTTTATATTATATTTTTGCAATCATACTTATCTGTGTTGGAATGTTTATTTTATTTAGGCAGAATATTTTTAATATTAGGCATAGGGTGCCAGGGGGTAGCTCATGGGATCCGTTCGGTTTTCACAATCCAGGCGCAGCTGGTTCATATCCCGCCTTGGGCTAGCTTTTATCGATAAATAAAAGCATGTCCTGAGCCATGGATGTCTAGGATGGGATCCTAACCTATACATAGCCCCTCCCTCCATTATTAGTGGTTGAAAGGGAGACTAACTTATTGCTAATTATACATATATATACAGAAAACTAAACACTTGCTACTATTTACTACACTACAATATATAATAGATAAGAAAATGGGAGGAAGAAAGAGTATAGTGAGCACACAGAAATAAAAATTCATAATGGTTATTACATTTTTGGGTTTTGGGGAGACTTCTCGCCCTTTGTCAGCGAGAAGTGTCTATGCACTTGTAATTTTTTATTTTTGTGTGATCACTACTCTCTTTCTTCCTTCTGTTCTCATTTATTTTGATATATGCATTCATACACTCACAAAAACATATATTTTAGACATAAGAACATAACATGTTCCAATGTTATCAATCACGTATTCCAATTATACCTGCAGACCCTGCAGGTCTCCTTATGAACTTTTTAACACTAAGATACAGAAATTAGGAAACCAATTAACATTCAAATCACAATTACATTTATTTAGTTGAATTTATAATCCAATTAAATATTTTGTAAATTCATTAATACTATTAACAATAATAATGTCGATTTTTCTTATTCAAGATACTTCAGATGATATATTGGCTAAATACCGTGGGAAAGGTAATAGTAGTGAACCAAAGATAAAAGATAATTCTATAAATAGAGAAATGCCTCGAACAGAAGCTACTAGAGAACTAACCTCACCTTGTGATATTTTTGAGGATGCAAAGAAAAAACTTAAATTAGTTCTCAGTACTAGTGAAATCCATCAGTTACCAGAAGCTCTTCCCTTGGTGAGTTATTAATCTTCAATGTTTTAGTTAAATATCTGTAATAATAAATATTGTATTCTAACAGTAAAATTTTTTTTTTCTTTAAAAATGAGCACTTTTCTCTGTCTGTGATATGTTTTCACTGTTTTATTGCATACAAAGGCCATCTTGTAATAGAAAAATAAAGTTTTTAAAATATTTTTTTTTTAATTTCCAGAGGCAAGCTTGGGTTCAAAAAGAAAATGAACTGGTTGCTTTCCTTCAATTGCAATTAGCAGAAGCCATAAATTTGCAAGATCGGAATTTAATTCCTCAACTTTATGAGACACTTCGATGTGTTAAAATGTTGAATGCCAGACAGTAAGTTTAAAACACTAAAACTTTAAGTTTATTAAATTAAAGTTTTAAACTAAATGACAAATATTTAGTTACTTAAATTCCTATTATTGTCTAAAATAACATTTATAGTTAAACCCTTAAAATCTCCCTATTAAACGCAAAATAACTCAAATGCTTAATATTTTACAGGTGCCGTAAATTATTTGAGTCCTTGAAAGAAGAATATAAAAGCAGAGTGCCTTACATATCATATCTTGTTAAATGTCAACAGTCTCTTCTATGCACATTGGCTCAATTGGACAGGTCACAATTATTTTATTTATTAATTTTATAGCTTGTAACTTCTTATGCAGCTTTTTGGTTGCATAAAACTCAATAAGTTTCTTATGCAAGTATATTCTATATATTTGGTATTTTTTTTAAACCTATAATTTATAACTGGATGCATATAAATTGGTTGTAATTGGAATAAAATATGTTGTACAGTTATTGGTTTTGAAGGTTAATTTTGAATTAAACTAATAAAATGATTGAATGATTATTTGCAGCTTCTTTAAGGAAAGTCAGAAAGTGGCTATTATAAAGAAGTGAATAAATTAACTTTCAGTTGGTGTAAACATTATAATTATAAAATTATAAGATGTAATTATAGTGAATTTTGAAAACACTACGAACTCATAGTGGGCTTAAGAGACATTAAATTCATGTGGCATTGTCTGTATAACTTAACAAATTGAATTCAAATTTTTTAACTGACGGAGGCTAAATAAAACCAACTAGACTACCCTGGTTAGAAGAAGTCGTCTTTTCATATATTTTTAGAAGTAATATTCCTGAAAAGAAAAGAGCAATGAATGATAGCCCATCTTGTCTTGGACTAACAAACCTTCAATAAAACTTCTTTATGCTTCTACAAATGTATTTATACATTTATCAATTTATTTATATAAATCAATGTTAAGACTTGATATTTCTCAAAAACCTAATGCTTTAAAGGTCTTTATATAATTTATTTTTTTAGCGTATTTATTTTTTTCAAGGAAATATACTATTCACATTGGTTTCATGAGTAGACTTTAGACAAAAATTTCAACTAGGACACTTTGCTGTAGGTTTTGAAAGATAAGGAAATCTTTTTTGCTTTGGGTTAGTGGAGTGAGAGGGTTTCTGCTAAGTTCTAAATTTAATATTCTGTTATAAGAAGTACATTTTTTTTCATTGGCGCAGTGTCTCTCCCCCAGATTGCTCTTGATGGAATAAAATTAATTTATTCTACTTTTTCACATGTTTTGGTGGAGTGTTCCCCAGAGCACTTCATACATTTCAATTTTTTGTGACAGTTTGAGGAGACATGATGAAATTGTTGGCAGTTGTAGCGCTGTGTAAGTTCTCTTGCTACTTATATTTTTCCCATTTAATTACCACATTGCATATATATTTATCATTCTGTGTGTGTGTGAGTGCGTGTGCGTGTGTGCATGTGCGTGTGTGTGTGAAATTAAATTTATATTTTCTTATATAACAATCTAACTGAGTATTTTAACATTCGGTTTTACTTTCTTATTGAACATTTGGTTGACTTTTATGTTGTGATTTTCTAAGTCAATTTTAATTTATCTGTGTCCATTTTAGAGAGGGGAAGATCTTTTATTTCATATTTTGGTTTTATTTCTGAATGTGTGAAATGCGATAAATTCTTTTTGTAAATTATTAAAGTCATTTAAATTATAGGTATGGAAAATAATTTTGTTCTTTTGATATTTAATATCAATGTTTTCAGAGAGCTTTTGCCTTAAATTGGCTAAAATTTCTGTGTAGTTTTCAAAACTTCCATTTACAAAAATAGGTAAGAAATGTTAATTTTTACAAATTTTTCTTGTATCTCAAATGTAGAATCCGAGTTTCATCTTCCATGACAAAGAACATAAAAAAAACATTATTCACAGGGACATTATTTGTAACCTAATGTCATTTCCTTTTGTTGCTAACATTTGTTCCACTTGCCATATTGGTTATACATAGTTGTCCAATTGTCCAAGGGACAACCAATTTCAAATTACTTTTTTTTTCAATGAAAGTGGGGTTTTTTTTAAACCAATGTTAAAAAATTAGTCTAAATGTGTGTGTGTGTGTGTGTGTGTGTGTGTGTATGTGTGTTCGTTCGTGCATATGTATATAAAATTATCTTAACTGTTCAAGCACAAAAGTGATCACAGCTAATACCTTGGAGAGGAATGACCTTCGCTCTTCAAAGGCTGGTCTGCTACTCATTGAACATAGTTCTGCCTATTAGAATACCTGACTTTTTTACGGCTTTCTCCAGGGGTAGATGAAACGGTAGGCATGCATTCCCTTGCCAGAGTCCTTAGTGAGTACTAAAAGGCTCAGATATATCACCTTGTATATATTTGCAGCAATCCACCTTCTTAAAGGTAATTCTTACCAGCCTCACAAGCTTCAGGCTTAGGAGGTATTCCCATTTCAATTCTTTGCTTATGCTGTCATATGCCTTCTTAAAATTGACAAATACATGATGGGTTCGTATATTATATTCCCTGGCCTTTATAAGTCTTGTCTGTTATGTCCCAACTTTGTACATTGGTAATGGAAGAATCCTTTTGAATAAAATTCGGGAAAAAAAACCTTAAATATGCAAGGTAAATGTAATATTCCCCTATTACTTTTCTTACCTTCTTATATATAAGAATGATTATTGATTTGTGTCACTCAGGATCTCTTTCTCGGCCCTTATGTCCATGATATTATGTATCCTCAATCTAATCAGTTCCATCCCTTCTTACTTAATTATCTCAGCTTGGAGACATCTGGTCCTTGGGTCTTGTTGTGGTTTAGATATTGTATGCTTCTTTCACTTACTTCTTCCCCATTGTTTAGAAGGCAAATAAAGTNCGGGGAATTTAATAACTTATCAGACTTGTCCCGGTAGCATAAGTGGTAAATGCACCGGCCCGGATAGCAGGGGATCCAGGTTCGAGTCCTGGCTGGGACAGTTAGATTTTTTATTCTGTTCCCTTGCACTAAAAATTATCTAAATTTACGTGGGATTAAAGACCACAAAATAAATAATATTTATAAATGTAGATCATTTATGTATTTACTGAAGAGTGTTGGGCTTAAGCAGGAACCCTATGGGACGTCTGCTGGAATATTCAGTGCATTGAGGTGTAGGAATTTATGTGTATGGAAAAAGTTCTATTAGTTAAAGAAGGTAATATTTTGTGGACAATGTAAGCTGGAGCATTGAGCATGAGAAGTTTATAGATTAGTCCTTTGTGCCAGATCTTATCAAATGTTTTTTCAACATCGAGGAGTAGCTAACCTATGTGTCTTTCCTCATTAAAGTTCTTTGTAACAGTGTCTGTCAGACAAGCTTGTTCAGCAGTAGTAAAATGTTTAGGCTTAAATCTTTGAATTTAATTCCTCATTCATTAAAATATTTTTTTTCTATTAAATGGTCATTTAGAATGGAGAGTAAAAGCTTTTCAAATATTTTTTGTGACTCATAGTAAGCTAATGTAAGTTTACAGGTGAAGAGATGTTTTTGTTTGGTTTAGATGTGCTATTAGTTTTGCTCTTCCAATCTGCAGGAAAATATTTAAATTTAAGAATGCTATTAAATATTTTGTAATAGCCAGTATACCTTTCCATGATAAAGTTTTAATGAGAGTGTGGTGTATATTATCAGGGCCTACTGCTTTTGAAATTTTTGAAATTGTTTTTTTATATTTCATATGGGGTGGTAGTTTTGTTCTGATATATGTTGCCTGGGTTTTACTAAAGAAGTGCATTTGCAGGCTGTTTCACATAACAATGCATTTAATTTATGGATATTTTTATCTATTTTGTTAGGGGAGTTGATTAAATGATTAACATATATCGATTTATCAATAAGACTTCTATATTATTACCAGTTTGTTTTGTAATAAAGGAATATCTCTTTGAGTGGTGTTATCGTTGGTTGCCCTTGTAAACAGTAGGTAACTAAATTATGATCTAAGCTGTGACATCTGAGATGTTGATTAATATTGAAGGTGAGACATTTGAATAATGTTTTTAGTGAGAGTGAGATAAATTATACTAGGTTTGTCATTATCTTCTGGTAGGAAGTGAGTAGGGTCAGACAGTGCATATATTTGAATATTGTGTCGTACAGCATAAGATATTATTATGCTATTAATAATAATGAAATATTATGCTATATTTTTAATGAAACTATTATTAGTTTGCCATTTCTATTGCTATTGTGACAATCTCATTGAGTATTTTTTGCATTTGTCACCAGTAATTATTATCCTATCATTCAATTTTAGCAATTTTCTTAAATCCACAAAATTTAGCAATTTTCTTAAATAAACATATATGTTTATTTGGAGGGATATAAATTGAAATGATTAATATGCTTCTATTTTTAATGAGTATTTTTACAGCCACTGCTTTGGTATATGTGTATTATTAAGGTTAGTTTTACTTAAGTTTCATGTCAATTTCACTTTCTTCATCATAAAGGAATCATAGCTCCTTCTTCTTATCTGTTTCTACCTTTATGGTATATTGTATAACCTAGAAGAGCAAATCTCTCTATTATTAGAATTTCTATTATTAAAATGTGTTTAATTTATTGCAAAAATATGAGGTTGGTTTGAAATTATAAAATCTTTAAATTCCACTAATTTATTTCTTATTCAATGGGCATTCCAACACATTAGTTTTAGTTTAGACGTGTTAGCACTGATCATTATTCTGTCTAAAAACATAGAATTTTTATTGAAATAAATATTTATGGTTTAATAATAAACTACTGCAATTTTTTTTTTTGGTTTAATCAATGCAATTATAATTACTAGCAGATAATACAAAACAGGTATTTCCTGGTTTAGGTTGAGAAATTTTGAGTGTTTGAAATAGATTGGCAGTTATGATTAGTAAGGGAGAAATGAAAACAAGTAGTCCTTCATCTATCTAATTATATGTATTGTCAGGTTATAATTAGTTTTGTGTTTATGAGTTTATATATTTTTTTTTCTTCAAATTTTGATAGTTTGTAAAGTTTATCGAAACTTGATTTATATGAGTTTTCTTGTGAAATAAAATTAGGAACATGAAATTGGTTTCATGAAACCAATGAAAGTTGGATTACTTTACCACAATTATCATCATAATTAGAAAATATTTTATTTGGTTCAGATAGTCCAAAATTGCTGTGCCGTCACCCTTTTTTTGAAAACAGAACTTGGACACTTTGCTGTAGGTTTTGAAAGATAAGGAAATCTTTTTTGCTTTGGGTTAGTGGAGTGAGAGGGTTTCTGCTAAGTTCTAAATTTAATATTCTATTCTAAGAAGTACATTTTTTTTCATTGGCCCAGTGTCTCTCCCCCAGTTTGCTCTTGATGGAATAAAATTAATTTATTCTACTTTTTCACATGTTTTGGTGGAGTGTTCCTCCCCACTTCATACATCTCAATTTTTTGTGACAGTTTGAGGAGACATGATGAAATTGTTGGCAGTTGTAGCGCTGTGTAAGTTCTCTTGCTACTTATATTTTTCCCATTTAATTACCACATTGCATATATATTTATCATTCTGTGTGTGTGTGAGTGCGTGTGCGTGTGTGCATGTGCGTGTGTGTGTGAAATTAAATTTATATTTTCTTATATAACAATCTAACTGAGTATTTTAACATTCGGTTTTACTTTCTTATTGAACATTTGGTTGACTTTTATGTTGTGATTTTCTAAGTCAATTTTAATTTATCTGTGTCCATTTTAGAGAGGGGAAGATCTTTTATTTCATATTTTGGTTTTATTTCTGAATGTGTGAAATGCGATAAATTCTTTTTGTAAATTATTAAAGTCATTTAAATTATAGGTATGGAAAATAATTTTGTTCTTTTGATATTTAATATCAATGTTTTCAGAGAGCTTTTGCCTTAAATTGGCTAAAATTTCTGTGTAGTTTTCAAAACTTCCATTTACAAAAATAGGTAAGAAATGTTAATTTTTACAAATTTTTCTTGTATCTCAAATGTAGAATCCGAGTTTCATCTTCCATGACAAAGAACATAAAAAAAACATTATTCACAGGGACATTATTTGTAACCTAATGTCATTTCCTTTTGTTGCTAACATTTGTTCCACTTGCCATATTGGTTATACATAGTTGTCCAATTGTCCAAGGGACAACCAATTTCAAATTACTTTTTTTTTCAATGAAAGTGGGGTTTTTTTTAAACCAATGTTAAAAAATTAGTCTAAATGTGTGTGTGTGTGTGTGTGTGTGTGTGTGTATGTGTGTTCGTTCGTGCATATGTATATAAAATTATCTTAACTGTTCAAGCACAAAAGTGATCACAGCTAATACCTTGGAGAGGAATGACCTTCGCTCTTCAAAGGCTGGTCTGCTACTCATTGAACATAGTTCTGCCTATTAGAATACCTGACTTTTTTACGGCTTTCTCCAGGGGTAGATGAAACGGTAGGCATGCATTCCCTTGCCAGAGTCCTTAGTGAGTACTAAAAGGCTCAGATATATCACCTTGTATATATTTGCAGCAATCCACCTTCTTAAAGGTAATTCTTACCAGCCTCACAAGCTTCAGGCTTAGGAGGTATTCCCATTTCAATTCTTTGCTTATGCTGTCATATGCCTTCTTAAAATTGACAAATACATGATGGGTTCGTATATTATATTCCCTGGCCTTTATAAGTCTTGTCTGTTATGTCCCAACTTTGTACATTGGTAATGGAAGAATCCTTTTGAATAAAATTCGGGAAAAAAAACCTTAAATATGCAAGGTAAATGTAATATTCCCCTATTACTTTTCTTACCTTCTTATATATAAGAATGATTATTGATTTGTGTCACTCAGGATCTCTTTCTCGGCCCTTATGTCCATGATATTATGTATCCTCAATCTAATCAGTTCCATCCCTTCTTACTTAATTATCTCAGCTTGGAGACATCTGGTCCTTGGGTCTTGTTGTGGTTTAGATATTGTATGCTTCTTTCACTTACTTCTTCCCCATTGTTTAGAAGGCAAATAAAGTGGCATCTCCACTGCCCAAGAACCTGATTCCTGCAAGTAACTAGTTTTCCCCCCAATATCCCTGCAGGCCTTTTGCTTTTATATGACCTTCTATTCTTTTCTCCTTATCCATCATGGTTGTTACATGCATAAATTTATTCCTTAATAAGAGTTTCTCATAAAAATGTTTAGAACTTAAGTGTTAGAAAATTACATTTTACAGCTATTGTGTTCTTTAAACTTTTTTAAGATTTAAATGACAACAAAGATTTTACTATTATAGATTTCGGTCTCCCTGCAAATTCCCTTTCCCTCAACCTATTTCATCCAAAAAATGAATTCTTTCTATTGGATTGAAAAACCAAAAAATAGAATGTGTTTTCTATATTTTAAAAATTTGAGGTTAGGATTAGGATTAGATATGAGGGCAATCAATGACGTGATTATTACGCACTTTTTTTCAGATAGGTAAACAGGATGGAGTAATGCTTATCCGTGCTTAGACCTACTTAAAGGTTGGCCCTCCTAACACCCAAATATCTTCCTTAATATGTATTTTTTTTTAATTTATGACAGTAAAAATATTATAAAATTGCAAAAATGGAGAGTTTTTGACTGTAAAGATGATGTAAGGTAAAGAATTGTTGGGGTTTGGTCAAGTTTGATCCAAAAAAATACAATTTAAAAAAAATTATTTTTTATTACCTGCAATATTTTTGGGCCTTTAAAAAACAAAAAATAAGGTGTAGTCTTGCTATACTAAAGATGTTAC
>KZ807630.1:185778-214919 GCA_000696205.2 Oncopeltus fasciatus | reverse complement strand
AACTTATCAGACTTGTCCCGGTAGCATAAGTGGTAAATGCACCGGCCCGGATAGCAGGGGATCCAGGTTCGAGTCCTGGCTGGGACAGTTAGATTTTTTATTCTGTTCCCTTGCACTAAAAATTATCTAAATTTACGTGGGATTAAAGACCACAAAATAAATAATATTTATAAATGTAGATCATTTATGTATTTACTGAAGAGTGTTGGGCTTAAGCAGGAACCCTATGGGACGTCTGCTGGAATATTCAGTGCATTGAGGTGTAGGAATTTATGTGTATGGAAAAAGTTCTATTAGTTAAAGAAGGTAATATTTTGTGGACAATGTAAGCTGGAGCATTGAGCATGAGAAGTTTATAGATTAGTCCTTTGTGCCAGATCTTATCAAATGTTTTTTCAACATCGAGGAGTAGCTAACCTATGTGTCTTTCCTCATTAAAGTTCTTTGTAACAGTGTCTGTCAGACAAGCTTGTTCAGCAGTAGTAAAATGTTTAGGCTTAAATCTTTGAATTTAATTCCTCATTCATTAAAATATTTTTTTTCTATTAAATGGTCATTTAGAATGGAGAGTAAAAGCTTTTCAAATATTTTTTGTGACTCATAGTAAGCTAATGTAAGTTTACAGGTGAAGAGATGTTTTTGTTTGGTTTAGATGTGCTATTAGTTTTGCTCTTCCAATCTGCAGGAAAATATTTAAATTTAAGAATGCTATTAAATATTTTGTAATAGCCAGTATACCTTTCCATGATAAAGTTTTAATGAGAGTGTGGTGTATATTATCAGGGCCTACTGCTTTTGAAATTTTTGAAATTGTTTTTTTATATTTCATATGGGGTGGTAGTTTTGTTCTGATATATGTTGCCTGGGTTTTACTAAAGAAGTGCATTTGCAGGCTGTTTCACATAACAATGCATTTAATTTATGGATATTTTTATCTATTTTGTTAGGGGAGTTGATTAAATGATTAACATATATCGATTTATCAATAAGACTTCTATATTATTACCAGTTTGTTTTGTAATAAAGGAATATCTCTTTGAGTGGTGTTATCGTTGGTTGCCCTTGTAAACAGTAGGTAACTAAATTATGATCTAAGCTGTGACATCTGAGATGTTGATTAATATTGAAGGTGAGACATTTGAATAATGTTTTTAGTGAGAGTGAGATAAATTATACTAGGTTTGTCATTATCTTCTGGTAGGAAGTGAGTAGGGTCAGACAGTGCATATATTTGAATATTGTGTCGTACAGCATAAGATATTATTATGCTATTAATAATAATGAAATATTATGCTATATTTTTAATGAAACTATTATTAGTTTGCCATTTCTATTGCTATTGTGACAATCTCATTGAGTATTTTTTGCATTTGTCACCAGTAATTATTATCCTATCATTCAATTTTAGCAATTTTCTTAAATCCACAAAATTTAGCAATTTTCTTAAATAAACATATATGTTTATTTGGAGGGATATAAATTGAAATGATTAATATGCTTCTATTTTTAATGAGTATTTTTACAGCCACTGCTTTGGTATATGTGTATTATTAAGGTTAGTTTTACTTAAGTTTCATGTCAATTTCACTTTCTTCATCATAAAGGAATCATAGCTCCTTCTTCTTATCTGTTTCTACCTTTATGGTATATTGTATAACCTAGAAGAGCAAATCTCTCTATTATTAGAATTTCTATTATTAAAATGTGTTTAATTTATTGCAAAAATATGAGGTTGGTTTGAAATTATAAAATCTTTAAATTCCACTAATTTATTTCTTATTCAATGGGCATTCCAACACATTAGTTTTAGTTTAGACGTGTTAGCACTGATCATTATTCTGTCTAAAAACATAGAATTTTTATTGAAATAAATATTTATGGTTTAATAATAAACTACTGCAATTTTTTTTTTTGGTTTAATCAATGCAATTATAATTACTAGCAGATAATACAAAACAGGTATTTCCTGGTTTAGGTTGAGAAATTTTGAGTGTTTGAAATAGATTGGCAGTTATGATTAGTAAGGGAGAAATGAAAACAAGTAGTCCTTCATCTATCTAATTATATGTATTGTCAGGTTATAATTAGTTTTGTGTTTATGAGTTTATATATTTTTTTTTCTTCAAATTTTGATAGTTTGTAAAGTTTATCGAAACTTGATTTATATGAGTTTTCTTGTGAAATAAAATTAGGAACATGAAATTGGTTTCATGAAACCAATGAAAGTTGGATTACTTTACCACAATTATCATCATAATTAGAAAATATTTTATTTGGTTCAGATAGTCCAAAATTGCTGTGCCGTCACCCTTTTTTTGAAAACAGAACTTGGACACTTTGCTGTAGGTTTTGAAAGATAAGGAAATCTTTTTTGCTTTGGGTTAGTGGAGTGAGAGGGTTTCTGCTAAGTTCTAAATTTAATATTCTGTTATAAGAAGTACATTTTTTTTCATTGGCCCAGTGTCTCTCCCCCAGTTTGCTCTTGATGGAATAAAATTAATTTATTCTACTTTTTCACATGTTTTGGTGGAGTGTTCCCCAGAGCACTTCATACATTTCAATTTTTTGTGACAGTTTGAGGAGACATGATGAAATTGTTGGCAGTTGTAGCGCTGTGTAAGTTCTCTTGCTACTTATATTTTTCCCATTTAATTACCACATTGCATATATATTTATCATTCTGTGTGTGTGCGCGTGTGTGTGTGTGTGTGTGTGCGCGTGTGCATGTGCGTGTGTGTGTGAAATTAAATTTATATTTTCTTATATAACAATCCAACTGAGTATTTTAACATTCGGTTTTACTTTCTTATTGAACATTTGGTTGACTTTTATGTTGTGATTTTCTAAGTCAATTTTAATTTATCTGTGTCCATTTTAGAGAGGGGAAGATCTTTTATTTCATATTTTGGTTTTATTTCTGAATGTGTGAAATGCGATAAATTCTTTTTGTAAATTATTAAAGTCATTTAAATTATAGGTATGGAAAATAATTTTGTTCTTTTGATATTTAATATCAATGTTTTCAGAGAGCTTTTGCCTTAAATTGGCTAAAATTTCTGTGTAGTTTTCAAAACTTCCATTTACAAAAATAGGGAAGAAATGTTAATTTTTACAAATTTTTCTTGTATCTCAAATGTAGAATCCGAGTCATCATCTTCCATGACAAAGAACATAGAAAAAACATTATTCACAGGGACATTATTTGTAACCTAATGTCATTTCCTTCTGTTGCTAACATTTGTTCCACTTGCCATATTGGTTATACATAGTTGTCCAATTGTCCAAGGGACAACCAATTTCAAATTACTTTTTTTTTCAATGAAAGTGGGGTTTTTTTTAAACCAATGTTAAAAAATTAGTCTAAATGTGTGTGTGTGTGTGTGTGTGTGTGTGTGTATGTGTGTTCGTTCGTGCATATGTATATAAAATTATCTTAACTGTTCAAGCACAAAAGTGATCACAGCTAATACCTTGGAGAGGAATGACCTTCGCTCTTCAAAGGCTGGTCTGCTACTCATTGAACATAGTTCTGCCTATTAGAATACCTGACTTTTTTATGGCTTTCTCCAGGGGTAGATGAAACGGTAGGCATGCATTCCCTTGCCAGAGTCCTTAGTGAGTACTAAAAGGCTCAGATATATCACCTTGTATATATTTGCAGCAATCCACCTTCTTAAAGGTAATTCTTACCAGCCTCACAAGCTTCAGGCTTAGGAGGTATTCCCATTTCAATTCTTTGCTTATTCTGTCATATGCCTTCTTAAAATTGACAAATACATGATGGGTTCGTATATTATATTCCCTGGCCTTTATAAGTCTTGTCTGTTATGTCCCAACTTTGTACATTGTTAATGGAAGAATCCTTTTGAATAAAATTCGGGGAAAAAAACCTTAAATATGCAAGGTAAATGTAATATTCCCCTATTACTTTTCTTACCTTCTTATATATAAGAATGATTATTGATTTGTGTCACTCAGGATCTCTTTCTTGGCCCTTATGTCCATGATATTATGTATCCTCAATCTAATCAGTTCCATCCCTTCTTACTTAATTATCTCAGCTTGGAGACATCTGGTCCTTGGGTCTTGTTGTGGTTTAGATATTGTATGCTTCTTTCACTTACTTCTTCCCCATTGTTTAGAAGGCAAATAAAGTGGCATCTCCACTGCCCAAGAACCTGATTCCTGCAAGTAACTAGTTTTCCCCCCAATATCCCTGCAGGCCTTTTACTTTTATATGATCTATTCTTTTCTCCTTATCCATCATGGTTGTTACATGCATAAATTTATTCCTTAATAAGAGTTTCTCATAAAAATGTTTAGAACTTAAGTGTTAGAAAATTACATTTTACAGCTATTGTGTTCTTTAAACTTTTTTGAGATTTAAATGACAACAAAGATTTTACTATTATAGATTTCGGTCTCCCTGCAAATTCCCTTTCCCTCAACCTATTTCATCCAAAAAATGAATTCTTTCTATTGGATTGAAAAACCAAAAAATAGAATGTGTTTTCTATATTTTAAAAATTTGAGGTTAGGATTAGGATTAGATATGAGGGCAATCAATGACGTGATTATTACGCACTTTTTTTCTGATAGGTAAACAGGATGGAGTAATGCTTATCCATGCTTAGACCTACTTAAAGGTTGGCCCGCCTAACACCCAAATATCTTCCTTAATATGTTTTTTTTTTTTTAATTTATGACAGTAAAAATATTATAAAATTGCAAAAATGGAGAGTGTTTGACTGTAAAGATGATGTAAGGTAAAGAATTGTTGGGGTTTGGTCAAGTTTGATCCAAAAAAATACAATTTAAAAAAATTTATTTTTTATTACCTGCAATATTTTTGGGCCTTTAAAAAACAAAAAATAAGGTGTAGTCTTGCTATACTAAAGATGTTACTAATTCAGCACTGGTCTTGAAACAACTTGCTAATGCTAATTATGGAGTCCGACACCATAATTTTAATTAGTTTTATTGGTATTATAAGACATTTAAATATGACATTATTATATCTAAACATATATGTATATATTTATTTTGTATTTCTCTATTTATTTTTTAGGCTCCTGACAAGAATAAATAATGATAAACGTGTTGTCACAGATTATCTAGTTTCCCTTTGTGTTCGTCTGTTTTTGGAAAGAAAAGAATATCAAATTACATCGTTTATAAATGAATTCCAATCATTAAGTCTTTCTGATGAAAAATCTGATTTATTGGAAACTTTTTTAGCTACTTTATCTATGGATTTAGAAAAAGACCCGAATTGGCAACGTAAGCAAAGCAATTTAAATACTATTTACAACACAAAACTATTTATTTACTACTATATACAAATACTAAAAATTTAATTAATTTTTCCTGACAGTTGCTAATGAAGACCAATTACAGAAAGCTCGCCGAGCATTTGAAAGAGCTCTTTGCAGTAAGGTTTACATTCATGCTATGTATCCAAATGGCGATGGAGATATTTCGAGGGACCAGTAAGTTATTTATTATATGCAAAACTCATATTTTACTGTTTATATCTACAATATTTTTTTACTTTCTGCTTTATATTAATTTATCATTTGACCATTAAAATTAGATTAGTTCATTTATTATGTTTATGTGTGATATTCTTGGAGAAAATAGTTTACTTACTTGGTTTCAGTGTATTTCAAGAACATATTATTAAACTTGCCAAAGTAGTTACTCCTGACCATAAAGATCTCAGGATTCCAAAGGTATGTCTCCTTTAAACCATTATTCTTATATTTAAATTAAAGAAGGCAAAGCCTACTTCATTGGTTGGATTTTATTTTACTACACTTGTGCCACATAAGGATTCAGCGAAAAGATTCTTGTAGAAATAGAGAGTTTTTGACCGTAGAGATTATTAGTAGAGAATTTTTGTTGAGATTCAGTCAAGGTTGATCCAAAAAAAAATACAATTTTAAAAAAATTTGTATTTTTTTAATTATCTGCCAAAGATTCAGCTTACATTGTAAGCCATCTTCAGGGCTATCATGAAGGCGAAGGGGGGAATGTCTTGCCACCTGGCACAAATGTTCATGACTGATTAGTTGATCCAGGCTAGCCATGAACATTTAATCCAGGTCACATGACGTTCTGTCTCGCCGTCATGATAGCCCTGAAGATGTTTTACTATGTAAGCCAAAATGTGGGCAGATAATAATAAAAAAAATACATGTTTAAAAAATTTTTTTTTTTTTTATCAATCTTGACCGAACTCTAACATTTTTGTTGTTATAATAATTGTTCTATTATTCTTATTGAAATGTTATTTTTGATTTGTTCTTTTTAGCTTATGTTATAGAATATTATTTATCCATGTTGCTAATGCATTCTTCTTTTACCCAAGTTCGAACAATGTCAATATTCCCAAATATTTCTGCTAATTTCTATTTCTATTGAGTGGATTAATTTAGGGCCTCCCATTCTTATATAGACTTTTCAAACTAGTAATTACCCCATTGTCATTTTTATTCTTTGTTTTGTACCAGAAAATACCAGTCTTATTATTTTTATTTAATAAGATACTTTTATTGTTGTATCTACTTTTTATTGCTTTAGAATGAGAAGAGAATTGTGTGAATGTGTCAGTTTCATTGGGTGCTTAGAATGTAAATATCAATAGTGCTGTTGCTCAGATACTTCCTAGACAAAGTGTGTAGAGAGGAAATAGAGGATCTTACACAATTGTTTAGACTTCACCAAAAGCTGTACTACCACCTAACCTAGCCACCAGTATTTCGTCACTAGAGTAAGTTGCCTGCCCCTGAGACTCATCTCTCGTCCTCTATTCAGAGCCCCCCCCCTCTCCCGTTGAAGTGATCATCACAATCTAGTATGCTGCCTAAGAGACTAGCTGTACTAAATAGAAGCACATACACATTTCAGCTTTTGCTCACAGCCTACAATAATTTAGCCAACAATAAAAGGTCCCCCAAACCTTATAGATTAAGAATATTGAAGTGAGGGAGTGTCAGGAGGGTTCCTTGGGTGAACACCTTGGAGTAGAGTAGAGAACACCACTGGCACTGTGAGTTGCAAAGTTGACTTCTAGATCAGCAGGGCTTTATGCATTTATTTCTCTACCTTTATGCCTCAAGATAGATGATATAATTACTAATTAATGAAATAAACTCTGGTTTAACCTTTTTAATGGGGCTTATTGATGGGAAATTATTTAATGACTATTATTAGGACTATGCCCTTATTTTCTTTGAGGTTTAAGTATCTCTGTTGGCAAAACATATAGGCAATATTCATTTTGTATTTATTTATTTACTTATTCTCTTTTTTTTTTGTGGTCCCTTTTCCTGTTTTTTACCATTTAAATACTTCTTTACACATCTTAATTTTATGCCTTCACTCTTCATGGGCTTCTGTCATAATGTGGCATTTATATGCTCGAAATTTTGTCTTTTTCGTGTAACTTCCTTGTGACATAACACTTCTTGCACTCCCTTTCTTTGTGACGTTTTTTCTTCTAACACTGTAGCATTTTTTTCTTATTCCTTAACATTTTACTTTTATGGTGTATCTAATTTGTTATTGTTTTCTCTACAAGGGTTTTTTTATTTATTTATTTTTTACATTATGGTCCAAGCATCACTTAATACAGTTTCCTTCTGTATTTCTCTTTTTGAAGTTCTGTGTCCTTCTACAAGGGTTTACTATTATTAACTTTTTTTTCTCTTTCTACCCCATCATTAGCTAGTCTTCTGCTCTTCTCTTTCTTTCTCTCTCAGGCCTGGCTGTATTCTTGTTCTCAATGTCATATTTACTTGCTGTACTATTCATCGTTACAATAACTGATGCAGAACAGCTCAAAAGTACTAAACTTCCAGTACATTGTCTTCGGCAGTGAGATTTTCTCACTCTATTTGATTCAGCGAAGCCCTAATTTGGTCACTTCTTGCACTCTTCGTCAGTACCAATGAAAATGATTTTTCTGATGAAGAATAGCAGAACTTTCAGTTGAAAATTTTCAAAGTGGATGCCAGTTTTCAAACAATTGAAGGTTAGGATCAAATACCCATCTAAGCTTCTCTTATTGAAATGGTCTAACTTCATATGTTTCTCTAATCCATGGGGAAGTATGAGAAAAAAAATAACAAAGTTTGTCGGACTATGAAAAATGTCCCTCAAGATATCACTAATCCAATGTCATTTGTCTCCAGCCCTAGAGTCTCTTTGTACCTTGTACCCCACCATGATGGGGCAGTACTTAAATGCCTTCCTTGTATACTTCTTTCAGTCATCAAAATTTTTGATCCACTAGGGCTCTTCTATCTCTCCACCCCTTCTATGGCTTAAAAACATTTTAAGTAAATGATGGCTTAAAAACATTTGAAGTGAATGACTTCAGTCGTTATATATTGTATTGCTTTATACTTTTTATACTCTTATTATTCTGAAGTATACTCCATTTTCTTAAACTAGCTTTCAATAAGTTTTCACTTATTTAGTAATGCTTAACCTACAACGATTATACCCTTTAAAAATTGTTATCTGATTGCCTCTTTAAGAGTCACTAAGACTTATGAATAATAATGACTTATGAATGGACTTACGAAGAAAAAATTTTCAGGTGTTATTAATGTTAAAAGAAGTCCTTGTATATCTGAATCTTGACATTGTTTGAAGGTTTAATGATTAACATAACTAGCAGCTAAGAGGCTCTAATAATGAAAGCTTGAGCCTTCCTATTATATAAAACAGAAAAGATTTTTTTTTTTCTTGACCAGTTATAATCTTAATATTAATAGTTCTGAAGTTCTTATAAATTTCTTATGTTTTAGATGTTCCACTGTGAGGCACCTTGGTTAAGTGCTCAGGCTGAAATCAGTGAAATGGCAGCTTACCGAAGTCCTCGAGATAAGCTACTCTGTGCTCTCAGGACTCTTTCAACCATTATGAATCTCCTATCACTTGGCTGTGTCCCTGCAGCAGATGACCTAATACCTGTCCTAGTTTATGTCATAATAATGGTATGTATTAATGGTAATTATATTATATGAGTTTCTGGAGATATTTTGTATTAATTATGAGAACTTCATGAGGAAAGAACTGAGTTGTTTGGTTTTAGTTTTAAAAAAAATACATTTTATAAGTTTTTTTATGTAGGTAACATTAATCTCAGAATTGTCTGGGATTTATTATTTGCAATCAGTGTTAGGATTTTCTGGAAACTGTCGGAATCAAAATAGTTCAAATTATTTAAATAATGATATTAATTGTGGTATATAATGCCACGTTAAATTTTCTACAAGAAATGCAAAGTGAACTAGAAAAAAAATATAGAGATAGTAAGATTTTTTTTCTGGCTCCCTTTGCCTTTCTTACGGTGTAAATTATGTTTGTTCTTACTGATAGATTGACTATAGCATGAGAAAAATTGTACAGTTTTTGTCTGTTTAATACTAATGAAAGAGAGAGAGAGAAAATAGAAAGATGGATTCATTAAATTTGTAAATAAAATTTAGTTGGCTTTTAATTTAAAGTCTAATAGGTATAGTTTTAAAAAAACTGATATATTTTACAACCCAAGGCAATTTTTTTAGATATAGGGAGAGAAAAAGTAAATAAGTGTACTATACTGTAATATTAAATTATTATTATTAAGCATCAATTTTAATAAAATTGGAGTTGAAATTGCTGAATGAAGGACAAACAAAAACTTACGATGCGATAGATTTTTATCAAGGGTGGATAGAAGTGGCTCAACTTGGTGACAAGAGTACTAGTGCTTATATAAACTCCCTAAAAAATGTATTCTACTGGTTGTGTATTCCTGGGTATATTATCACATTAATAGTTCTTTTAATAGTTAAAATTTAAGGTCTTTTAAAATGAGTAGGCCCTTAGATGAAAATTGTCAGTTCTTTTCACTCTAGGTATTATGAACTAAAGTGGGTAGCAAGATAATAAAAATATCTTTAAGAAACCCAAGGGCAAATAACAATTATCTTTGTACTTACTCAACTCTAGAAATACCCCTGTAGCAGTGCTTGGGTATACAATCGATTCTAACCATGAGGCTACATCCTAGTATTGTTACAGCTGAATTATAGTATGACATCAAAGAATAGAACAAAAATATTAAGTTTATTTTTACTTCAGCTGCAAAATATTCATGGGAATCTAATGTTTTCTGAAAATTGCAGTAGTTATATAGTAAGTACTAGTATAGTTCTTAAGGAGAAATATAGGTTTCTAAGGAAACAGCCGGGGATTGTCAGTTGTCACTACATGTGTAACTGTTGTTTGTCCATGTGTATGATTATGCTCTACAAGCCACATTTTTTCAGTTTTTCTAAATGAGATTTTATTGTGTAATATATTTCACTTATTAACAACACTGATTCTTGGATCAGTGAAGAATTGAATTACCAAAATAATTTGTGAGATTCACTTTTAATTTAAATATTTTTTTAATAATCACCAAATTTTTTCCTTCTAGCATTTGTTTGCACAAATGTTAAAAAAAAAAAAAAATAACAATATGATGTTTCTTTAATTTTACAGGCCAATCCTCCATCACTTTTGAGTACTGTTGAATACATCAGTAGTTTCTTCAGGAGCCAAATGGAAGGTGAGGAGGCGTATTATTGGACCCAGTTTTGTTCTGCAATTGAATTCATCAAAACTATGGATTATGAAATGAGTGATTAGGGCAGTAACTAGCATATAAAACCTGTTGATCGCATGTTAATTTGTATAGGCAATTGTTATCTTTTGTTTGCTGGGCACTGGCATATTTAGTAACAAAAGATAGCAGATAGCCTGCTTTGTGCCCCACTATTTAATGTGATAAAATGTTAATATATTAATCTAAATTAGTTTTGTACAAATAATTTTTAAAATTTTCTAACTAGACCGAAAATTCTGCTCAGTTGTTATATTATTTATTTAGTATAATTTCTTAATTTGTAAACTGAAAACAATACTTCTTATTGTTTTTTAATCACTGAATCATTCCTAGTTTAAATTGGATTTTACATTCCACAAAATATTTCTTATTTTTCAATTGCATATACTTTTTGTTTTAAAATTTACTGAGATATTTCATTGTTTTAGATAATTTTTAGTTCACCTCTTTTGTAAAATAGAATATTATTTTCTTCTTCCTTTTTTTTTTTAAATTATCGTTTGAGTAGTATAATTCTCATCTGAATAGTGTATAGGTATATATTTTTGCTAATATTAAAATTCTATACAAGGATTTTTATAGTTTGTAAAGTAAATAAAACGAAGTCTGGAAAATAATATTCAGAATTTCAAATTTAATTAGACTGTTGATTTAATTCTTGATTTTTATCCTGGGGCTTTAATTATAATCAAAACTTATTTTTATGTTGGCATACTATTATTTTTATACAGTTGAGAAATTTCTTCAAGCTCCCAGATTGAAATTATGATGTTCCTATAGTGGGTACCTAGACCAAGAGTTAAATCATTTTCTGATTTATTGATTTGCTTTTGCTACTTTTGACATCAAAATGTTTAGTTTATTAACAAAAATGTGAATCTTCTTAAACATAAATTCGGGCAATACTGAAAATTTACTTTCCTTTTTTTCTTTCTTTAAAGAATTTAGATATTTTTTTATTTTTCAAGAGTTATTATATCCAATTTTTTCTCCTTCACTTATCTTCTCCTTTAGGCCTTAAGTTGACAAATAGTTGCATACAAATATATTATTAATAATATTTACTACAATAGTAATTATAATTATTACAGTAACTTAGTCAGTTACTGGTATTATATTATAAAATAATATGGTCTATCAGTAAAAATGATAAGTATGGTCGGATAAAAAAAAAATTATTTTCTGCATAATTATTATTAGTGTAATATATACACAGTTTGATTACTATGGATTTTATATTTCATGTTCAGCAGCAGTCAAGTAATTTGAAAGGGTCTGTTAAATTTAAGGGTCTCTTAAAATAAATAAATGTCCGTCAATGGAGGCTATAACTGGAGATTAGTCATGTAATATGATTAATGTAGGTAAGATTATTTTTTCAAAATATTAACAATCTTGGATATTCATGAGAGTGAATATAATATGCATTTATACTTAAACTAAAAAAAAAAAAAAATTTGTTTTCTAACATAATTTCAAGTTATGTTAAGGAAAAGAAATACAAGTACAAATTGGGCTCCTCTTCAGTTCATAAGCTTAATATTACAGCATTTAATTATGTTATCAGATTGAATTTGGTTCCTTTAATCAAATGTGTTTTGAATTATGTTAAACTGAGCTAGTGCCACAAAAATTAGAATCTTCAATGAAGTATTTTAAAAGACACAACAAGAGAAGAGGCATGGTTTTGATCAGCTCCATGGCTAAAACCTAAATTTAAATTATTGTGCATTACCTAAAGGTATAATTACATGCAAAATGTTCTGTAATTTATTGTTTTAAAAGAAATTAACTGAAAGAGTTTGTTTAGGAAGAATTTATCTACAAAACCCCTCTCTAAATAATAAGCTAATCTTCTTTTTTTTTTTCTTATTGCATATTTGTTTATTCTTGTATTTTCATTAAGTTAAAATTATTTTTAATTGGAGCTGTCCATTAATTTATTTATTTATTATTTTGAAAATACGAATGAGACATGTCAAGTATGGAATTTGGGCATTTATCCAACTTAACTCTAACCAGACTAAATGAGACATATTACTGTTATTTCATTAGTCAGATCAAGGACCTTTTGTTCTTACATAGATTGAGCTGGTTTTGGAACTTCACTCTTCAAATGCTTATGCAAGAATCTTTGATAATTTCTGGGTTAATATTTGTTATAAGCCAAATATTCAATATATTTTTTTTATTCAATGTTTATTGCATCTTATTGTATTCGATTTTGTGTTCCTCTTTTCTAAATAGGTATATTTTTTTACAATAGAATTTNTTTTTAATTATAGCATAAAATTATTATTTACTGTCGTCCTTTCATGGTCTGAAATCTTGAAAGAAAAACAATATATTGTTTGAGAAACTTATGTAAAAATTATTTATGTTAAGCTGTGGATTTATTGCATTATAAACTATTTTTTCAATTATTAACTATTGGGAAAAGAAATTAATTTTTAAATTCAGATATAATTTTAAATTCATTTTTATTAAACCTCAAATGGAATTTTTAATTTTGTTTAAAATAAAGATTTAATGAATGATGTACATGGATCTGTTTATGATTTTTTATAAATAATCCTTTATTGCTACTCATCCTGTGGTAAAGTAAAGTACAGTATTCATAAAAATAAAAATGTATTAGGCATATTTTTATCATGACAGGAAGCCAGTATCCTGAGGTTACACTCATATTTTATCAAGGATTTTTCCTTATGCATTTTAATGTTAATGTAAAGCACTAGGTGTTGGAGTGTTCCAATGATGAGTTTATCTTATGAGTAGTCAATGTACATTAGTGAATATAAGAGCACAACAATTTTTAGATAAAATTATGTCTGAGTTTTTAGAAGTCTTTTTTTTTTTCTATTTAAAACATAAGGTTAAAATTTCATACTTAATATTTTGATTATTATAGTAAAAAGTTAATTTTTTAAATCTCTGATGATCAATTACTTGGATTATCGGAAAGAATTGTTTAGGGATTACCACTCTATTCAAATGTCCATGATTCAGGGTAACATTTGATTTATTTTTTTATAAAAACCTGCCCACTGTGAATCATAAACATTGGTAGCAGCAAACTTGGAAGTTCCACTAGGATCCCTTGGGCTAGTCCGCCATACAATACAGTTTAAATTTATATTTGTTTACAATTTATTAATACAATTGTTTAACATTTCCACAAAGGTAATTGTATGACAAATTCATCACTTGTACAAATCATTCATAAGCCATTATATAACCTTCCCAATATGTTTCCTGGTTAAGTTCCCTGGATTATTTATTAATGAAAAAAAACAAAAAAAAAAAAACAGGACTTTAGGTCATTCTCAATTGAGACAATCAATGAATTCCTTTTGGTTAATTTAACCAACTGGCTTAAATAATTAAATGTTAAATATAAAACTTTTAATTAAAAGTTTAATTGTTGTTATAACTAAATATAAGTTTTTATCATTTTTGTAGCTCCTCAATTTTTATTCAGAAATATATTTAAAGATAGAATGTGTAATAGTGACTATTTCCTTTTAAGATTTCAGGCCCTATTATTTTGGAATTCATGTATTAATGACCTTGGCTGTTATCTTACCATTGATTTAATTTATTTGTTTATTTTATGATTTAACCAATATTTGGAAGTTAATTCCTTGTAGCTTGTATTACTTTGTACTAGTCCTACTAATGTTGCTCAGTTTCATGATTTTATTTTATTTTTGCTGTTAATTTAGATAAACAGTAGCTGATTACTATATATTTTTAAGTATTTTTCTTGTGAATTGGAAGAATTTGCATGGCTTATTACTCATTTAAGCAAATAGCTTAGACGTCATATAATATAATATATCTATAATATAATAAGTGCTTTTTTTTTTTTTTTTTTTTTTTGCCCAAAAAATAATTGTAGTATTGGAGTAATTATTGTTATTATTTTTGTGCAAGAGATATTCAAAGGTTGCTCAAATGAATAAGACCTTATAAGAGGAAGTTGTGTTCCAGTGAATTTTCTTAATAAATAGTGCTTCAAGATAAAAAAATTTAGCTATTGGTGTCGTTCTTATGATTTAACTTTTAAACTTGTCTGTAAACATACATTATTAGCTATACAAATGGGATAATTTATATTCTCTTGTTTGAAAGTATGTGAATGCTTTTTAATGCTATAGAGCAAGCACTTCAATTTGTCGTTAAAGAAACCTTAAATGCAGAATTATAGCTAACAGTTTACCTAATAAATTAAAGAATAAATTCATCATTGGTTTCAATTGAACTATGGTAGGGGATTTTGATAATATCTCTCTTATGATATGTATACAAAAAAAAAAAAAATCCAATCTAATAACTGTGGTTTTAAATCCCAAAAATGCTCACTCTAGTGGAAACCAATTTAAAAAAAAAATTGTTAACACTTTACTTTGTACATTTTTTTGTAAAGTTAATATCATAAATCATTCTAACACACCAAAAAAAAAAATAGGATTTCGTGTTGCTTTTTTCATGACAACTAATGCAACTAATATATTCCTGGAAAGTATTAATGAAATGCATTTAATTAATGCTGTTTTCATTTGCCTTGACTTTTTTTAAAATTTGTTTATCATTTATAATGAAATTTTAACAAATTTTACAAAATCATAAATTGCTATTACTGCCTATGCAGCATCTTATATTACATCAGTGAATTATTGCTATGAGATATACTATTTTGATAATGAATTTGCCTGACTAATTTTGGAAAATTTCTTTTTTTCATATCTGCTTTTCATTTAAAGATTTCATGAATCTTTTTTTTTTTTTTTTTTTTTTTGCCCAAAAAATAATTGTAGTATTGGAGTAATTATTGTTATTATTTTTGTGCAAGAGATATTCAAAGGTTGCTCAAATGAATAAGACCTTATAAGTGGAAGTTGTGTTCCAGTGAATTTTCTTAATAAATAGTGCTACAAGATAAAAAAAATTTAGCTATTGGTGTCGTTCTTATGATTTAACTTTTAAACTTGTCTGTAAACATACATTATTAGCTATACAAATGGGATAATTTATATTCTCTTGTTTGAAAGTATGTGAATGCTTTTTAATGCTATAGAGCAAGCACTTCAATTTGTCGTTAAAGAAACCTTAAATGCAGAATTATAGCTAACAGTTTACCTAATAAATTAAAGAATAAATTCATCATTGGTTTCAATTGAACTATGGTAGGGGATTTTGATAATATCTCTCTTATGATATGTATACAAAAAAAAAAAAAATCCAATCTAATAACTGTGGTTTTAAATCCCAAAAATGCTCACTCTAGTGGAAACCAATTTAAAAAAAAAAATTGTTAACACTTTACTTTGTACATTTTTTTGTAAAGTTAATATCATAAATCATTCTAACACACCAAAAAAAAAAATAGGATTTCGTGTTGCTTTTTTCATGACAACTAATATATTCCTGGAAAGTATTAATGAAATGCATTTAATTAATGCTGTTTTCATTTGCCTTGACTTTTTTTAAAATTTGTTTATCATTTATAATGAAATTTTAACAAATTTTACAAAATCATAAATTGCTATTACTGCCTATGCAGCATCTTATATTACATCAGTGAATTATTGCTATGAGATATACTATTTTGATAATGAATTTGCCTGACTAATTTTGGAAAATTTCTTTTTTTCATATCTGCTTTTCATNTATTCACATATGCTTTTTCTTTGATAACAATGATTCATTAATTTTATTAATTCCACTAAACAATTAATGCCTTATGATATAGATATTGTGGAAGATAAAGACAGCTTATATTTTTGCAACAACTAGCTGTAAAAGTTTATTTTTGCAGAGTTAATTTTATATTTAATTTAATTTATGTATTTATTTAGTTTAACTGTGAGATTAATTAGTTAATTAATTAACAAAACTATTAGAATTCTTTGTAATGAATACATTTATTTTGTTTATAAAAAATATTAATTATAATTTATTGAATAAATTATGGAAGAAAATAAATTCTTAACATTTTATTTCCTCTTTATTATCAATTTAAAATTTTTAGGTTCACAATCTGCATTCAGATCCCTTCAAAATCTCTCCAGGGTATCTCAGATTTTACATCTGCCAACTTATTCTTATTTGGAATGGCTTAAACTATGATCATAAATTTGACATAAATGTGAATACTGTTGTGAATATAGTCATTGCCTGTAATGGATATTTTAAAATGTGCCATAATAAAATTAGTTTAAACAATAACACTGAACAACAAAGTTTTTGTTTGGGGGTTGAAATTAGCTGATTTTAATGTATTTCCACGTGTTAAAACCGAAAATGACCATACAAATTATATATTAGCTCTTGTTTTCAAGATATAGTATCATTCTATTATATATATATTGAGTTTTCAACAAATGAAATATTTCATCACCAACAGTTGGTACACATGTTTGTTTACATAACACCCCTCTCATCAGCTGTTCATAAGTAGTAAACATAACCTTTGCGAGTTTGTCAATTGTACGCACGTGGTTGCTATTGAAATTATCGTGTGAAGTTGATTTTTAAATTAATTTAAGTGCTGATCTGAAATGCCTCGAAAGTGTGTGAATTCTGTCGATAGCTTTTGCTATATATGTGGTGAAATAACATTTAAGGCTCAGAAACGTAAAATGTCACCTATCATTAAGACTGCCTATGAACATTATTTTGGTGTAAAAGTTGGGGACCAAGATAAATCATGGGCTCCTCATATATGTTGTAATTCTTGTTCCGTCATATTGCGAGAGTGGCTGAAAAATAACAAGCGGGCAATGGCTTTTGCAGTACCTATGGTTTGGCGTGAGCCTACCAATCATACAGACGACTGTTATTTCTGCTTAACTCCTCCCATTAAGCAAGGTTTATCTATGAAGAAAAGAGGAACGGTGAAATACCCTAATCTCCCATCTGCTCTTCGGCCTGTACCACACTCAGACAATTTGCCAGTCCCTTCTCCACCCCAAAACTATGAAATTTTAGAGGAAAGTGATGAAGTCTGTTTACAAGAAGCAACCCATCCTTCTACATCCTATGACCCTGATTTTGATGTAAGCGATAGGTCTAGTGATCCGCACAGAATTAGTCAAGCAGAGTTGAGTGACCTTATAAGAGATCTTGGCTTGTCTAAGGAAAAGGCTGAGCTGTTAGGGTCAAGACTACAACAGTGGAATCTTCTAAAACATGATGTGAAAATATCTCAGTACAGACAGCTCAGTACAGGATGCTCCAGAAGTGTTTTATAAAAGACAAGCTAAACGACAGCGATCTTACAATACATCGGATTGACTTAATTGAAATTTGGTGGTACAAACCTCTTTTATTTGTCAAAACACTAAGAATAATGTTTTTTTTAATCAATTTTGTACTTAAAATATTCTAAAAGAAACATAACAATATTGTTTTTTGTACTTTCACTTTTCACGTATAGTATAACTACTCTTTAAGATTAAGTGCTGTATATCTCAAAAACCAGAGCTAATAAAAATTTTTCAATGTTATTTTCGTTTTTATCACCCCAAAATTAGTAGAAATAGACTAATTTATTGTAGGAAACATTCAAAAAATATTTTTTTGTTGTGCAGTGTAATTAATTAACGAATCAAAGAAATGAGTATCTGGTGAGCTCAGATAAGAAAATGATACAGAAAGAAATATAATAGTACACAATAAATTTATCTTACCTCTCAGACCTCGAGTCCAACTAGAATAATCAGGAGTGAGAAGGAAAAAGGGTAGAAAAGGAATTAATAAAGGATAGCTCACTCCTAACTGAACCCGTTCTTGAAGATTCAGGCCAGAAAACTATATGTAGCTACAATAGTCAAAAAAAGTGGATATTGCCAAGGGAAGTAGATGGACGCCTATAGGTGCATTTCTCATGAGGCCAAGAAGCAAATATAAGGAAATTTGTGAATGGTGAGGAATAATTTATGAACATATAACTAGGAACGAATAATGGGCAAGTTACTTTGCACTTTAATGAACATGAAGGTCCCAGTAGTTATAAAATTTTTTTTAATCAAAGGTCGAATTTCAGGTTAATTTCCATTTCTAAAGCAGTGATTCTATGCATTATTAGAATATATTTTAAATAATTTTTACAATTCTAATTTTCAGTTATTACGTTTAAATTCAACTTTTGTCTGTCAGATGGTTAATATACTCCTAATTATTACTGTATTTTTTCATATTCCCAACCAGCCATCATAGCTAATTCAGAGATATTAATTTTTATTAATATTTTAATTGCCATGTATTTTTGACAATCATCGGATTTCAGATTGACCCATCGAATAATGTGATGTTACTGGTTCACAGAAAACACAGTGCAAGTATTATATCTATGCTTTATGCCAAATTTTATTATGTTTAAAAATAATTAAGTCTGGTATTTACGTCTTTTAGGATTAAGGCTTTAAGGTCAGCCCTCAACTCCTCATTATTTGATCTTGGTAAACAATAATCCAAATAATTTATATATCACTTGCATTTAAATCTATTATATTGAATTTCAATAAAATATTTTGAATATTTCAGTATCTATAAACATCATGCGAATTTTATTTGGTCTGTTGGATTCAGATAAACCCTCACACACATTTATCTAATTTTAAGCATTTGTGTTTTACATTTAAATGACATACTCTGTGGATGCATGTAATTAGCATTGACGTTATTTTTTATCTTCATTTTAGGTAATATAAAAATATAACCTAGAATTTCTAATCTTCAATATTTAAAAATATATCTAGCATGATACAAATTCCACCTCATAACTTTCAGCGAACTCTGAACCACTATGCATTGTTGCTCTTATGACAGTTTTTGAATATTATTATATTTACACGTGTTAGTGTGTGTATTTGTCAATGCGTTACCATAATTTTCAGTTTTTCTGAATTAAATCCCATATACACACTATGTGTGTATAGTTTATAAATGTAAATTAAAAGAATAAGTCTGGTACAGGACAAATCATATGCATTGGAATGGGGGATCACCTGAAATGTTACTTATGAGTACAAGTTTCTTCAATGTAGTGGCCATAATATTCAGTTTGGTTTAACAAAACAAAAGAGGCTTGTTCATTGATATGACTTTTTTTTAATAAATATGTTTATTGAAAAATATATATAGCTTGGAAGTTTTATGACAAATCGAAGAATGTAGAGTGGAAACATTAATTTTTATATTAGAATCAGTGGATTCATTACAGAGACAAATGGAAAGAAAAGTAGTGGAATTATCTGAAATGTCAAGTGGGAGTAAAAATGCATTTTTGCTGCAGTAGGTATAATATTTTAGATTAACAAAATAATTTAATAATAGTTTAATTTAGAACAATGAAACAACCCAAATTTGTTTCTTGATATAATATATATTAGGGGTGGCACGTAATGAGGGGACCAGACCTGCATGGGAAGGATTCCCCTTGCTTCCTTACTTCAGAAGAGGAAATTATGGTAACCCAGAAATAGTTATTAGATTCTTCTAGGCCTTCCTCGACCCTCAATGATGTTATAAAAGTGGCTCGACAGCGGACCCAGAGTAAGTATATGTTACCGTGTCAGAGAACGTCGGGCCAGTGACAGTGAAGTGTTAAGTGATAGAAACTAGCACTAGTTAAGTGATAAACAATATAACAAGTTATTTTGAAACCTCTTTGTAAATAAATAAGCACATAATTTATCAATTATCTATAAGTAATCTACCTTTTTATTTATTTACCAAATAGTAAGCGCAGTGGGTTCAACTGTTTTCTGCAATTAGTAGGTGAACTTAATTATTATTGCAATTAGATTCAATTTAGTTTTGTTCTTAATTATTATTGACCCATAGCCCATAATATATTTTATTAACATGATTTGAAAAATTCAAATACAAATATTGATCATCTATGATACTAAGGAGTTTGCTTAGTTAACTGCGCGACGGACTATATCAGATTTAACCTCACCATTTCTTTGTTAGCAGCTTTCAGGAATACACTCAAATAAGGAATTAGATTTCTATATTTTAAAAGAGGACCTCTTAATTTTTCAAATTACACTTTTATACAAATTTCTTGCTAAGCATTTTTTGTAAAAATCGTGTAAAACAAACGTGCTACAAATTTCATTTCACAACTATTATACTCCTTAAATCTTTCCAGTGTCACTAAAAATAAGCAAAATATTAACGATTCTTCAATTTGGCTTTTTTATTTTTTAACTTTGCCTCTCCCTCGCTCGATTCCTGACGTGCAGAAGAAATGTAGAGAGCTGAAGTAATTTTCTTTCAGGATCATACCGAATTGAACATACACCTTACTCTCAACACGACCTTAGTGTGTATAGTGGTGACTGCATTAAACTATAACTTCAGCTTCCCATTGTTCGTTAGTGTTTATAAGTTTATAGATACTTAGGTAAATCTGGAATATAAGTGATGCCCATGATCTGACTGATTGAGACTCCACAATGTTAATAAGTTCCTTCGTTTTTTTTCTTCTTCTGTGTTTGGGTATTTAACAGAAATGCTTGCGGACTGGCAAGGCTGAGGGCTAAATATGGATTTTGAGGGAAAACCTATTTACTCTTCGCTGATTAGGTCACGATGACATTATTAAATCCTGCGCTTCTTATATTCCAGCCTTCCTACCAAAAAAAAAATAAAACAACTCTGCGTGTTGTAATGGCTTAGTGTTTTTCATTTACTTATATTNTATATATATATATCCTCGGGATCTTAACTCTTAGTCGCTATAGATGTCATCAACCAAGGGTTAGATTATAGATATGGCTTTTCACAATTTCAATCCTTCATGATAAAATTTTAAATAAGCGCTTGAAACTAAAATAAGTAAGATATGATTGATTTAGTTTTAGTTATATATATTCTACTCCTAGTAGTCTTAATCAGTGTTTTACTAATTCATCACGCAGGTGTTGTGTAAACTGCTCAGACTTCTTATGTTTATTATGGGCATAGATATGAGTGAATGACTAATTTGATTTTAAAAGCAAGAAGGGAAAAAAAGAAGCCCCCCCCCACTAATAATTAATTCTTTCTTAATTATTTTACTTGTTATGCTTCTGTTATAAAAATGTTATACAATATAAATGTTAGAGAATTACATTTATTTTTGTTGAATTTTATAAATTTTCCTACAACATAATTGATAATTATTCTTATGATTATTTAATTTAGTTTCCTTAAGTCTCTTCCCTCTCATTTAATTTCAGCTAATATGTTAACTCTATACCTCTTATTTTATGTCGTTTAGCATTTTCCTTTATAATTAATAAATTTCGATAAATAATTACGCCAAGATATTTAATAGCTTCGGAAATTTCGATGTGTTGATTACCAATTGTTAATAGCGAAATTCAGTCAGATTTCCTCCGACAAATGATATTTTTAATCCGTGCGACTTAATCTTATGAATTTACATTTACCGGAAATTAATCCTTTGAAGACTCTTCTGTATCATTGCAGGAATGGATGGGCATAAAACGATTTGCATTGGAAAATGGACAACTGTAACACACTCATTTAGACAAATGCAGAAACACCTTGCGCTTGGTAAGTTGAATTAAATAATTAAAATAATCGGATAATGTTGATACAATTCTGTCTTGGAATTGTCCATTGTAAAAGAAATTTTTAAAAATTTTTAGGATGTAACCGTTTATTTTATTTTACTTTACTGAAATAAATATATTCCCCCTCCATGCATTTGAAAGGGCTTTCGATATAAAACATTTCTATAACTTGTTATTGCATGTTTCAGTTTGCCTTTTTTGTGAATAGGAACAACTAATAATTTTCCTCCTTTGTGAATATCAATTTTTTTTTTAACTTTTAGAGCTTTAATTTTTAATTATGCTAATAATAAAGTTTTAGGGTCCTGGTGCTGTGTCTTTTATTGATTGTAAGCCAATCATATTGAACTATTCATTGCTAAATGATACATTAAGAGGATGTAACTAGTTTATGTGGATATTATAATTGCGTTTATCTGAGTTATTTTTAATTTTAATGAAATTATTGTCGTATTTAATTGATGAAGAATTTTTTTGAAAATATAATCCAAATATGAGGAGAGGATTATCATGAATTTGGTCTTGGTAGCTAAATAATTAAAAACTAATTAGTAACTAAAAAAGTTTTTATCTTAGCAAATGTTTCGGCCTAAATTTCAGGCCTTCATCAGGGCAAATAGGGTGATGGGGAGAGAGACTATCGCTCAACACTAACTAAATTATGACTGTAGTCTCTCTCTCTCCCCATCACACTATTTGCCCTGACAAAGGCCTGAAATTTAGGCCGAAACGTTGACTAAAATAAAAACTTTTTGGTTACAAATTAGTTTTTAATTTTTCAGCTACCAAGATCAAATTCCTGACAATCCTCTCCCCATAAAACTCGATGGTTAACAAAATCTCCAAAATAATCCAAATATATCTGGTATTCTTTGAGTCTATAATTATTTTATTATTTTCTTTAATGTGTGTTATTATTTTCTTATTTTTGTACCCAAAAATTTTGCATTCTCCCTTCCACATATCAGAAGGACCTGAGATATTATATTTGGTATGAAAACCAAATTTTGCCAGAATAATTTCTTTGATTGATTTGTTTAATATAAACCTATCATGTTTCTTGGCGTTTAGAAATTCTTCAACACTGTTACTATTTAAATTTATTCTGAATTTAAGGAGTGCCTTTTTCCCCTTCTTGGAAGCTTTCTTGCATTCATCATTACACCAGGGATTCATATATTTGCTAGTATTAGTTTAGGTTTGGGGAATCATTTGTTTAGATATGAAAATAATTTGCTATTTAGCAAACTTACAGCTTTGTTTATATTATCATCGGAGATATTAATGTCAGTTAGATAAGCTCATATTTGGCATGATTGCCTAACAGTTTCTTTTAATTTCCATCTGGTAGAACTATCTGGGTAGTTCATGTCAAATTATAATATTCCATTATCACTGAATAATGATCACTTCTATCGCAATCATCAGCTACTTACCAAGTCAACTGTGGAGCAATGACAGGAGTTGTCATGCTAAGGTCAATTGAGAACATTCCGTCCATACTATGAAGGTGCGAGAGGTCATTTGAAACAACGAGGTTACTCTAACTAAGTGAGAAGGATGCTAAGCTACATAACATTTAGTTATTTCCCACTCCGCTTGGAGTGCTGCCTTACTTAGATTTTTACAAGCAGCCGAGTGTAATCCTCTATGATCCAGTCCTTCTGTTGCATCTCCTGTAACTAATACTCCCTCTTGATTACAGAATTAAGGCGGATGGGGGGAGGGAGTCTCCTTTTAGGTCATCAAGAAGGAGGTTCCCAAAATAGGTATCACAGGATTCGACAGTCTATATTGGAGTACTCCTAAAAAGGATAAAAATATATGAAAGAAAAAAAAATAGAGGCATTAAAAAAGCAACGCCCAACATAGGGTATGAATATGAGATTAAAGAAGCTTTAATGACTGATCACCTTAATGACAACAAAATTAAATAATTAAGTTTTGTTAGAACTTTATGACAGTAGAATTTAAAATAAAATCTACTTACTAATGTTTATGGAGCTTTTCACTTTATTTTAACATAAATATTTTAATTAGTATAATTATTAGACTTACTTCATAGTAATAGCACTCATAGCTATTCTTATGACTGGATATTTTTATTTTGAGATGCACTACAAATTAAATCAAGTCTGATTAATGATTTTTATTTTAAGCTTTATTTTATAGAAAGTTTAAAATATTTAATGCTTAATATTAGAAATCCATGCCATGGCCAGAGGGAAACCTTTGATCTAACAAGAACAAAAAATAAAATCCTGAAGTCTTAGGACTAAGGACCCATCTAACATGGGTTATTCATTTTAGTTGTTTATTTGTGGTTTCCATTTTCTTTTGAATATTATAATGCTTTTCAAGCCACATATATAGGAAGTACCGAAGTTCTGCCTCTTTATTGTAGTACCATCAGTTCTGACGGATGCTACTACAATAAATATGTGGATTGTTGGAAGTGTTATGATAAATAGAGGTAAGAGGCTTGTTGGTGACCTAATTAAAGTCTTCCTTCTATATTAGTATTGGTTTTAATTGTGTAAGGTTTCATTTAGGACATGACGTTTTAGCTATTTTAATATACTCCATATAAATTGAGCAAATACTAATTGTTGATCAGTCCAGCCAATGTGGAAGGAATTTCCTATCTTAAGGTAACTTTCCGTCCATGTACATTTCATTGGATAAATATTCAGGCAAATAATTTCTTTTGCTTTTTTTATGTAAGCTCAACAAATTACTAAAAACAATTCTGATACATTAAATGATATAATTAATAACTTAATAACTTATAGCTGTATCTATTCACACGTTGGTGTGTTTGAACAAAAAGGCAGTTTTGATACCTCAAACATAATTTATTAATGATCAAGTGATGCAATACACCAATATGAAAATTAAAAATAAAATTATTCCTACATATATGTCATTTGAATGTGATTTATTTACAAAACATAGATGTAGATAGATATACATAGATATTTTATGGTAGAATAAACATGCGACGAATTTCAGTTGAACAGTAATTTTGTAATTGTTAAATATCATAATGAAATGAATAATATTTGATCATTAATGGTGAATACTAAATGTTCTTTTGATATTTTTGCGTTATTTGTTTGGGAGAATCTAGAAACCCAACTCTGATTTTTTTTTTTTTTTTAATTTAAAAACCTTCTTGTGGATATACCCATTAATTTCCCAAATTTGTATGGTGACTGGATGTATGGTTTTTGAATCTATCGAGTACAGACAGGCATATAGACACATATTCTTTTATATAGATGAGAAGAATATTTAATTTTCATAATGGAGGGCAGTCCATTCTCTTAACTCTCCCAGCAACACTGCTCTCCAAGATTGGAGAATGCTTGTTCAGAAAATCTGACAAGAGGGGGTAAGGCATGACTAGAAACCTATATTCATTTTATAATTATAAATATAATTATTGGAAGGAAATGAGTTTAACTTACACCTATACCCACACCCGTGCACACACGCTTACCCATAACCACCCACCCTCATTATTCTTTTTGGTTGTTTGAAGTACCACAAATATAAGCGGTAATATCTGAAGTTTACCGAGCACTGTATGAGCTCAAAAACTAAACTTTTTCTATATTTACCAGAGTTGCTGAACGTTCATTATTAAATGAATTATTAAATGGTAATTAATAATTAGCAGATATGGCATTCAATACTAAACTAATTTAATAATTCAATACTAACAGCTTGTTTTTAGTCCTGTAAGAAGTATTCCATTGAAGTTGTGAGTAGAGAATAAACACATCCATAATAAGTTTATATACTTTCTCTAATATATATATATAGAAATTATTGTCGTATTTAATTGATGAAGAATTTTTTTGAAAATATAATCCANTTTTTTTTTTTTTTTTTTTTTTTTTTTTTTTTTTTTTTTTTTTTTAATCTGTCTTAAAGCAAACTCAATAGCTACATTCCTTTACAATTTTCTAAATGAAATTGAAATAATGCAAAAATAAAAAAAATATAGACCTTTCAATGAAGGGCTCAAATCCTTGACCCTGAGATTAAGTGTCTCATGCTCTGAAGCTGAGCTAGTTTAGAGGTGAATGAGAATTTTAAATCCTAATATCTTCCTTGTAATTAGCTTTACATAAAAAGTTTTGAACATATAATTTTACAACTATATACAATAACATTCATACGAAAATTGCTTATTAAGGAAAATATCTTTGAGAATGTTACTTCGAGGATTGGGCCAGTCCTCTTATTTTCAAAATATGGGAACCAAATACAACGTATTACAAATTCTGTAATTTTTTACTTTGTATTAAAAACGGTTGAATAAATTCAATTTCGGCTAAAATCTTCAGCTCCCCTCATGACTAGAGGGGTGGGAAAGGGAGTTTAATTGAAGACAAAAATTTGTTAAGGTAATATTATTAAATTCATAGTAGTATTATTCACATTTGTTCAATTTTTTCTTCCAGCCCAGGTCTAGTACTTAACGCTCTCAGACTTTAAAAAAAAAAAAAAATGTTAGCCTCCCTTTCAACCACTTCGGGTCATAGAGCCTATCTACAGATTATCATCACATTCTAAACATCCATGGCTCAGGAGAAGCTTTTATTTATCGATGAAAGCATGCCCAGGGCGGGATTTGAACCCGCAGCACCGGGATTGCGGGACTCGAACTGATCCCGTGAATTACAACGAAGCCCCTCGTAATGTTCTCACTCCCTTTGGATGGGCAAAGGCTACGTTCTACAGGACATTCAATGAGACAAGAGTGAGAAGTCAAACCAACCGCATCGTGAACATGAAGAACGCCCTGGCGGAGAAAAACCAATTAAAAGGCCAGAGATGTGTCTGCCGTAAAAGCCTTGCTCTCTTTGCCAATTCTCCAGGAGATTGGCTTCGAATGAAATTTTCTTTGTGGCCCCCTGCCGGAGGCAAGGTATGGGCCGACTCATTGCATATGTCCGACGTATAATCTGGCCAACAAATACTCTCACAGTATGTTGAAAACCATTTCTGACCCTACTATGTGAATATTTTTCAAATTTTATAATGTTTTAATTCGTCACTAATCTCTCAATATTCTAAATTGAAAAACGACCATTGCTCAATTTATTAAAGTCCCTCACGCAGGAGCCGCTTAATCTAAGCAGATTTCTAATGTTTCATAAAAGATGTATATAAATTAGAGCTAATGAAAATATTTAATTTACAAGCTAGAGAGAAAAAATATCGTAAAAATTATGACAACTTAATGTTAGATGTTTTTTGTTGGTGCTCGGTCAAGATAGATCCAAAATATACAATTTTAAAAATGTGTATTTTTTTAAATTATCTGCCAAGCGTTTCAGTTTACATTGTAAGCCATCTTTAGAGCTGGTGGAATACACTGTCATACGAACAAAAAAACATAAAAATTATGTTTAATATTAATTATGCTTATAATTTTTTTTACTTCTATGACATTGTATTTCAATAGCCCTGAAGATGGCTTACAATGTAAGCCGAAACGTTGGCAGATAATTTAAAAAAAAAACACATTTTTTAAATTGTATTTTTTTGGATCTACCTTGACCGAACCCAACAAAAAGCATCTACTAAAAATCTCTACGGTCAAAAAACTCTCCCCATGACAACTTAAGGTTGCTCTAGACTGATCTGGAAAGAAGAGAGTGGGAAACGCTTACGCATCGTAGTTACTTACATAAATTTATTCTTCAAAAAATGTTTTTCATAAAAGATGTTAGATAGAACATTAACGTCAGAAAATTAAATTTTACAACTTTTATATTCTATACACTTTTTTGTAGCTCAAATATGAAAGAAAATATTACGATCATAAATTTTTGTCCCTTCTCTCTCATCCGATTTCACCCCAATAATTGATTCTCTCGTGGGCTTGCAATAAAAAGCCTGAATTTGGTTTCCACATTAAAAAATTATAAGATGCTGAAATATACAATTTTAAATGTCTTTCTATCTATGAGTTTTTTTAAATATTAAACTATTGGAAAAAAAAATAGAAAAATGTTAAAAAATTACATTTTACAGCTAGTTTTTTCAATCCATTTATTTCTTAACTTTAATAATAACAAGGATATTAATATTTAAATTTAGTTATTAAAAACTTACCTCCAACTTTCAGCCTTTAACGAACTCATCTATCGTTTTACCGAAAGAAGTTTAAATGCCGAATTTTAAGCTAACGTTTGACTCAGTTGAGCAGGAGTCTATCTCCCCATCACCCTACTTGGTATGGATACTTCGAATTTTATTAATAATTTTTTATTTCCAATATGTTCAGTATCCATTTTATATAATAGATTTCTCACAGTTTTCTATTTTCATCATGACCGAATTCCCGACAATTCTCTCTTCACATAATTATTAAAATTGCAGACGCTAGACCGCTCAGACCCGGGTGGGGACCGCTTCAATAGGTGGGTACCTGCCAACACATATACACTCATAAATTTTTCAAAACCATATTTGTAACTTTCCCAATGTAGTTAAAGATCTGTTGAAGTTTACCAATCATCTAGTTATGGTAACAACGTTGATATTGAATGTAATGTGACTTTTGAACGTAAAATTCAACAACAAAGGTCTGACTCTCAGGAGCCGTGTAGTCTAAGCAGAATTTCCGTAAAAGATAATGTAAGCAAGAGTAAATGAGGACATTTAACTTACCGGTCGTAAAAAGGATGTCTACCCCCCTTTGCTCTAGAGTAGTCGGGAAGATTCGGTGGGGGAAGCGCAACCCATCATACAATTATTGAGAGGGAATAGAATATAAAAAACTATCTGTCCCAGCCAGGAATCGAACCTGGATCTCCTGCTATCCGGGCCGGTGCACTTTCCAGTTATACTACCAGGAC
>KZ807630.1:164089-174463 GCA_000696205.2 Oncopeltus fasciatus | reverse complement strand
AGATATAATAATAATATTATATAAGAACTTTTTGTTTTGTTTAATTTCTAAAATTTGTTTTTACCTCCCATTTATTAATTTTGAGACAAGCAATAAAGTAGAAGTATTTTATCCTATTTTTAGCACCCATGGCACTGGGTTCTAATTTTTTTCTCGATAAAACATGACATAGATTGCTCAAACATTTTAAAATAATTTTTAACTCAGAATACATTTTAGCTGTTTATCGGGTTTATTTTTTAATCTTCCGTCTATTTGAAAGGAATGCATTTTTATCCTATTAAAAGCATTTATTATATAATATTGGTTTTATTTTTGTAATAACGGTTTATTGAGCCATTTTTACAATGGTGCGCCATTTTTGTACCAATTAAATATCTCCTATTAAATTGCAATTTTTATGTTCTTTTTATTATTGAAAACTGTTAAGATTCTTGGTAACATATTTAGCAAGATAGAACAACGGTCTAGGCCGAAAATTACATAAACTCTTAGGTGTTTGAAATGGTTTTATAGAGAAAATTTTGTTGGCAATTTAGAATTGGCTCACATTTGTAAAGCAATTCCATTTTGTTCACCTCTCTCTTGTATATGCTTGTGTGATTAAAAATGAATTCTAAATTATAGAAATTTTTAAATAAATAAAATGAAAAATATCTAACGACTCCTTTACAACTTTTTTCACGGAAATTAAATATTACCCAATAATTAGTCAACTAAATATTATGATAAATAATATTAATGTTGTACAGTTTGTTAGAAGAAAGTGGAAGATATTAATTATATTTTTACATTTAAATGAGTTTAATTTATTTAAGTATTATGAAGCAACTAAATAAATTGAAATAAGAGAGAAAAATTAGACGATAAAATTAATACCCCTAAAGTAATTGAAGTCTTTTGATGAGAACATAATGTCGGACTGCTAAAAGCCTCTGAGTAGCATTTTTTGTTGTCGTGAGAGCCTTTATTAAAGTCTAAAAATAATAAATTATTTTTGTCCTTATTGGTTGTTTTGTTGTTTATGACCTAATCTAGCTCTTGTAACTTTTCGGGTTTCCTCGACTTTTTCATTCTTCCGTCTTCCAAGCTTCTCCGTACCTCTCATTTAATTTTTTTTCCCTTTGTACTGAAATATGATTATTATGACGGCCTTATGAAATAATTTCTGAAACACTGGCAGTCAAGAGTAGAATTATATATTTTGATTTTTTTTTTTTTTAACCTTCCATTGAAACACGTTGGGTCATGGAAGGAGAGCCATCTTTAGGTAGCTATCTTATTCTGAAGAACCATGACACATGGCAAGCTTCACTCGAATACTCTTTGTCGGGCCTGTGGGACTCACACATCAGTTGTAATGTTGGGTTGACACAACTCCCTAATCCCAAAGTTCAGACCAAGGATGTTTTCTTTTACAATATAAGAATTTATTAGTAAAATAAAACGATTTAATATTTGTAACGGAATTAGCCTTTTGAGCTAATAACGAAGCAATGTTTGTGAAATGCACGATTCTTATTATTTTTTGTTTCCACATAACGGGTAGTCGAATTTTAATATAGCATGATGCATATTTTTTTTTTTTTTTACATCTCTGCATGCAACATGAGTATGCAGATTAAAATACATTATGTTACAGTGCGGAAATGTATTTAGAAAGATATATAAGAGGGAAATTAATTTCCTGACCTGATATAACCTTAGTGTTCAAACTTTTTCTTCTCATTGTCCTTTCAATTGTTAGACCAAACTAATTCGCGTACTCTTATTTAAGCCCATCATTAATGAATATAGAGAAGAGTGAAAATTGGGAGAAATTACAATGTTTATAACCTGTTCTTGTTTGATGATGCATCGAGACAGTACTCCATTTGAATAGAATTTGATGAGTAGAAGGAGCAGGTCAGCGGAATTCAAAAACCAGATAAAATGCTCTATCGCACAACCGCGTTCATTTGACATAATAATGACCTTAACATATAGATCAATACAAGTTTTGGGATAGTCTTTTTTCTATATTGTCCTTCTATCTTCTTTACTCTGTATAATTCATTGATAATTGTGCGAAAGTATGAATTGCTTTCTTACCAAAGGTCCAGAGTTTTAATCCCGCCCTTTGGATCCTCTGATAATTTTTTTCCGATATATCTAGTTCCTAAGCTCTCCACACTGCGATTCAGTCGCGGTGTTTATGAATCACTTCTGAGAGAGGACTTACTCGCGCTTAAGTTGCCAAGTGTTTGGAAGTACACTAACATTAAATACCCGATGAAGTCCGTCAGCCTGTATAAATTATCTAAGGAAAACGAGTTTATCAATTGGTAATTTAAACTGAGTGGGAGGAGGATTTAAAGAAAAATCAAATCGTTATTCTTAGATGATTTTATTTGGGGTTCGGTCAAGGTAGATCCAAATAGATTCAAGGGAGTCATGGAAATGTGAACTTAGTGTCCTGTCCGGACGTCCTCTCTCATCTTCATGATAGCCCTGAAGATGGGTTACAATGTAAGCCGAAACGTTGGCAGATAATCCTTTATTAAAAAATACATTTTTTTAAATTTACGTTTTTTGGATCTACCTTGACCGAACCCCAAATAAAATCATCTAAGAATAATATCTACGGTCAACAAACTCTCCTATTGATCAAATCGTTATATTTCTTTATTATTTGTGCATTGAGAGTGGTGTCATTGGTGATCTCTCCTCATATAATTGTCATTGAATGTCATTTTTACTATCCATTGTAATCAAATTACAAAATGTTTCTATTTTTAATTGAATTTAATAAGTAAATAAAGGTTTAAAAAAAAAGAAATTAGTGCTATGAAACAATATATGAAATCGATGGTTTAGATATAATTGTCTTAGGCTCAATTTCTACAACATTTTAACAAAAGTATTATATTTGGAAGGCTTTTAAGAGGAGCATATAGGGGTCTCGTAGCCTTCTCTTCCTCCGGGAGCTTAGAACAAGCTTTATCGAGCTTACTTTTTCTCTCCGTTGTTATTTTTGGGTCCATTGGCTGAAATGGGCGGTTCGTTATCATTTCTCTTCGGGAGGTCCGCTCAGTTTTCGCAGTTCTAGCATGAGCGATGGCATTTTCGGACTGAGTCCGCTCAGTTTTCGCAGTTCTAGCATGAGCGATGGCATTTTCGGACTGAGTCCGCTCAGTTTTCGCAGTTCCAGCATGAGCGATGGCATTCTCGGACTGAGTCCGCTCAGTTTTCGCAGTTCCAGCATGAGCGATGGCATTCTCGGACTGAGTCCGCTCAGTTTTCGCAGTTCCAGCATGAGCGATGGCATTCTCGGACTGAGTCCGCTCAGTTTTCGCAGTTCCAGCATGAGCGATGGCATTCTCGGACTGAGTCCGCTCAGTTTTCGCAGTTCCAGCATGAGCGATGGCATTCTCGGACTGAGTCCGCTCAGTTTTCGCAGTTCCAGCATGAGCGATGGCATTCTCGGACTGAGTCCGCTCAGTTTTCGCAGTTCCAGCATGAGCGATGGCATTCTCGGACTGAGTCCGCTCAGTTTTCGCAGTTCCAGCATGAGCGATGGCATTCTCGGACTGAGTCCGCTCAGTTTTCGCAGTTCCAGCATGAGCGATGGCATTCTCGGACTGAGTCCGCTCAGTTTTCGCAGTTCCAGCATGAGCGATGGCATTCTCGGACTGAGTCCGCTCAGTTTTCGCAGTTCCAGCATGAGCGATGGCATTCTCGGACTGAGTCCGCTCAGTTTTCGCAGTTCCAGCATGAGCGATGGCATTCTCGGACTGAGTCCGCTCAGTTTTCGCAGTTCCAGCATGAGCGATGGCATTCTCGGACTGAGTCCGCTCAGTTTTCGCAGTTCCAGCATGAGCGATGGCATTCTCGGACTGAGTCCGCTCAGTTTTCGCAGTTCCAGCATGAGCGATGGCATTCTCGGACTGAGTCCGCTCAGTTTTCGCAGTTCCAGCATGAGCGATGGCATTCTCGGACTGAGTCCGCTCAGTTTTCGCAGTTCCAGCATGAGCGATGGCATTCTCGGACTGAGTCCGCTCAGTTTTCGCAGTTCCAGCATGAGCGATGGCATTCTCGGACTGAGTCCGCTCAGTTTTCGCAGTTCCAGCATGAGCGATGGCATTCTCGGACTGAGTCCGCTCAGTTTTCGCAGTTCCAGCATGAGCGATGGCATTCTCGGACTGAGTCCGCTCAGTTTTCGCAGTTCCAGCATGAGCGATGGCATTCTCGGACTGAGTCCGCTCAGTTTTCGCAGTTCCAGCATGAGCGATGGCATTCTCGGACTGAGTCCGCTCAGTTTTCGCAGTTCCAGCATGAGCGATGGCANGTCGCTTTTTTAAAACTATGTATCGGATTTCGAGTTAATCCCCACTTCTATTGATGCATTTTTAAAAAATTTTTTTTTTATTAATATAAAATGTTTAGATATTTTATCGGTATGCCTAGTTTAAATATTTTAAATGCAAAATACTTCCGACAGAACATTAAAAACTTAAAAATTTTAGGATTTTAGATAGTCCATTCTCCCGATTGACCAATTTTACTAATCTATATAAAATTTTCTTAAGTTTATCACTGTAATGTTATATAATGAAGAACGTTAGATAAAATAATATTATTTTCACGGTCATTTTCACAGCTGTAATGTTAATCAATGCAAAAAAATTGTTTGAATAATTATTTTTAGAGTATATACCAAATTTATTTCAAATAGTTAAAAACTTGTTATAGGTCAATGAAAAAATGTTTAACTTTTAATTTAAAACATTTACCGTTTTATTTCATTCAAATAATTCTGATGTCGTTATATTATATAAATAATAACTATACGACACAAAATACATGCTAGTCAAAAAAGTACGTATTTTTTGGTTGCACGAGAAGTCTTTCAACTTAAGTTTGAAATAAAAGTTTTTAGACGTACACTCTCATCCTCAGAGCTGAGGCAACTCTTTTGATAACCGATTTAACCTTATATTTGTAATTAAATACTTTATTTTTCTATTACTAATAAAATAATATTAAAACCTTGAATATTATTTTTATTGTGGTATTTTATCCCTCGTAAATTTTAAACAATGCAAGGGAATAGAATAAAAAATCTAACTTTCTCAGCCAGGGCTCGAACCTGGATCTCCTGCTGTCTCGGCACTTGTGCTGGGAATTTAATAACTTATCTGGATAGTCTCGGTGGCGTAAATGGCTAACGCGCTTGCCCGGATAGCAGTAAATCCAGGTTCGAGCCATGGCTGAGTCAGTTAAATTTTTTGTTCTATTCCCTTGCATTTAATTGATTAAAATATGACAAAAAAAAAAATCAAAACCTGGATATCACAGGGAAAAACAATAATGCTAATTGTGTGTGCATACTTGTGTGTAGGTATGTATATATGTGTGTATGTGTGATGTATTTTGATCTGTTACTCGGTTGCTGGAAGTCCTGCGTTCGAATCCCGAAACCTCTTTTAGGACTATTACTTCTAATTGTGCTCACCGACAGCGTGCACAGGTGTCGCGGAGCTGGTGCACCGGCTTCTGCTGGTAGTGTTGCATTTTTCAGGGAGACGAAAGACGTCCTGCAGGAAAGGGAAGGGACGGTCTCTCCAAATGATGAGATCATTCAATCAAAACCCCTCCAGGTAGTCAAGTCTGTGAGAGGAGTTTTGGAGCTGGACCAATCGCCGTTAGCGAAATTAAACCATTGGGAGTTGAGGTTTGCCTAAAATGTAAAAATAGAAGCCATATTAATAGAATTAGGCTAATTACATCCTTGGAATACTTTTATAATATTTAAAAAAAAATTATATTCGATGGTTTTACATACTCCTATTTTTCGTAATACTATGGTTCTTCCATTCCTAATAACAAATCTGAACTGAGATATTTAAATCTTCTATCTCCCTTTCTCTCTCTGGTCTCAGCTGTGTTCAGAGATGACATTAGCATTCAGGATCCTCCTGGTGGAATAACAAGGAAATTTGTCACTCTAAGGTTATATTTTTTCTTCTCTCACTTCCCTACACCACTGTAGATATCTGAATGGAGTACTTTTTACATATTTTTTAAATTAAATATTGAGATTGGTCAAAATTTACTTAAGCAATATACATATATCAAAATAAATTATTAAAATAAAATAGTTTAATTATTAAAAAAAAAAGAGTTTTTATTGAAACTTTACCCTTTAAGGCATCTTGAAACCATTTGTGCTATCTAATTTTTCTGGGTAGGTTGAAAAATATCGATTTTACCCACCCATTCATAATTCTTGGTTTTTATTTAATATTTGAGAAATACATGATAGTGTATAGTAGTAGTAGATCATAATGGTGGGCAATCAACTTCTAGGTTTTTACGCCCTATAAATACCCTTTAATATATTTACTATAAATTTACATGATAGTGTGTTGAGATACAAATTCTAAAAAGACTAGGCAGAGGAGAGGAAGTGCTACAAAGAAGTGATTAACGAAGTACTTTTTTTTTTTAACCTGGCGTGGGGGTTACCGTGATCATGAAGGCGGTTCTCCCAGGGCGAGGCCCTTCCATTGCACGAAGTACTATAGACTTTCCAAAATATTTAAATACATTTTTATGATGTTGCTATGTTACGATTAATATTAAACTTATCATAAAAATGCAAGAGCTTTGAGAACTTAGCAGATGTTTCATTCATGATGGGCGTAGTAATGAGTAATTTGACCTTTAAAAAAGAGGAAAATGAGAGTGGAGGTTCAGATCCCTTGGCTGGACTGTTGGCGGCCTGACCTGTGGGAAGAGTATGCTCAACTTGAGACCCCGGGGAAGGAGAATGTTGCGGTTAGACTGAGGGCAGTATGGTTCAGAAGTATGTGCCTCTAAAGGGATCTGATAACGAGGATGTATGAGGAATACACCAGCCAGGTCTCTCCTAGCTCCACCGAGTTATCAACTAGAAACATTCTTTAGGTCGTCTTATCTCACTTGGAAGTCACTTAGGATTCAAACGACTGTTACACTTTTCCTTGTGTACTATGTATATATGTCCTCCATATTTCTGTATGTATTTCTGTCTACATACACTTAGATACTATACTTTTTTTTGCTAGTGATATTGAAATTTTTTTGTTACGAGTACTAAAGGATTGGGGAAAAAGCAATTGCGTTTTTTTCTTTTCCTGATTCTTCAATGCAAATAAAACAACATCAAAATGAACTCTGATAAATAATAAATTTATCGTTTACATCGATGAACATTTTCCACTTTTCTGGTAAAACAATTATACTGTCTCCGTGGAAGTTCTGAGAATCCTAATGAAATGTCTCGATTTCATTTTGTTTCAGTAGCGATTCACAAATGGAATCTCGGTCCTGTGTATTTTCGTCTGTTAACTCATATGGGACCCAAGTATCAAGTTTCATTTGACATCCAGTTTTATGTAAATGGTTCGAAACAGTTTCATGCTCGATATTAACTTCTTGACGGATGTCGCTAGATGAAACATATATATTTTGCCTCAGTTTAAAAAAAAAAAAAGAAATTCATTGACCTGGAAAAGACTATGAAAAGAGGTTTGTCGGTCATGGTAGCTGATGAATTAAAAACTAATTTGTAACCTGAATAGTTTTTATTTTAGCCAACGTTTCGGCCTAATTTCAGGCCTTCATCAGGGCTGAATGTGAAAGAGAAACATACAGAATATTATAGAAACTGTCTATATATGATAATCAAACAAAGAAAAATGAATAAAAATATAAAACTGTGTGTAATCTACTATATAAAATGCATACTGAACATATTGAAAAAAAAAATTATTAATAAAATTCGTAAGTGTACGTACCAAGTAGGGTGATGGGGAAAGAGAGAGACTCGTAATCAACTGAGTCTACATCCTGACTGATCTGTTTTAAAAAAATTTTTATTTGACCGTTGTGGAAAGGAACGGGAAATGGTCGTAGGAGTGGGGAACGTATGAGAAGGTTTAAATGGCAAAAGTTCTGGACATCGCTGTAGGAAAGTGGGAGGGGAAAAAGCTATGGGGTGGTCTTACTATGATTTTTGTTTTACGATGTGAAAGATATTACTGTACGTGGAAGAAATATAGACTTTGTCTCCTTTGTCATTTAAGGGGTTATGTTATAAATGTATGTGAATAGACTCGGCTACAAGTCTTTTCTCAAGATTTGGTTCAGTCGCAAGAAGTGTGAATTTATCAAAGTCGAAAGTGTGTTTGTCAGTAGTAGAGTGTTTTGAAAGGGCTGTGGTGGTTTTATTATTTTTAATGTCATGTTGCTGGTTACTGATTCGTCTACCATGACCAAATTCCCGACATCCTCTCTTCATTAAATTTCATTGGCTTTTTCAATAATTGACCGAACGAAGCCATTCTGTCTGTGGCGTTTACTAAAGCATTTATTATAATAGCCACTAAACAATTTCCCATGAGCATATAATCAGTCAATCGAAGGCATTATTCGTTTTAAGATAATTTTTTCGAAGACTTCCTTTTATGGGATGATTGCAAGGCTGATTAGAAGGTAGGATTCTGGGTTATGTGCTTGTTTTCCAAGTATGAGAAATAATGTAGAATTGGGGAGTAAATTTATGAAGTTGTTCAGAATTCGTAATTATAAATATAAGTCTGAAATACCATATCCCTCTTGGTGAAATCACTAAGTATTTTAACTGGAATCAAATCGTTTCCGAGTGCTCTACGCTCAGGCACATGTGAGAAATATAGTTGACCTCGGAGGGCGTGACTCACTTGAAAGGCTATTATTATTTAATTTTGATTCACATGTGTGTGTAGGTATGTATATATGTGTGTATGTGTGAAAAATATATTTAAAAAAAAAAAAAAAAAAAAAAAAGATGAAATAATGCTCTTTAGCCGCTATAACGGTTGTGATGGCACAAAATTCTTATTTAAATAGTTGTTTCAGCAAGGAAATTGTGGGTGGTTTTCGCCGGATGTTCTGACTACAATCAATATGTTATTTAATACTATTATTATCTATTTATTTATTATTGTTTTTTTCTTTTTTTTTCTTTTTTTTCTTTTTTTTTTTTGTGTGTTAGCCTCCCTTGCAACCACTTAGGGTCATTGGAGGGAGGGGCTATCTACAGGTTGCCACCCCGTTTTAAACACCCATGGCTCAGGACAAGCTTCTATATTATAAATAAAAGATTGACCAGGGCGGGATTTGAACCCGCGGCGTCAGGATTGCGAAACCAGTACGGATCCCCTGAGCTAGCCTGGCGCCCTTTATTATTGTTTCACAAATTGTCTGTGCTTCTGTAATTTCTACTTCAATGAGACACGGCCTGCTTTCTCTGCAAGCAAATAACTCCTGCCTGTTCTCCTCTAGGGTAGCACCTAGATAGCCGATGTCGGAGTCCTTCTCCACTCGTGTCGGAGTCTTTGCCAGTACCGTGGTAGTCTTCGCCTCGCCGGGAGGACGATGTGAAGTCGGGCGGGGCGGCTGACACGAGCCTACATCAAAGGGTCGCCCCGCCCACGAGCCTGGGGTCACTCAACCAGTGCGCTGCCTCGCCCGCCCAGAGCCCTTTCGCCTTTATTTAGCACTTAGTAATGGTTAATTAACTTGAAATATACTCGCCTCCCCAAGTATATTTAACTACATTGTATAACACGCTTTCGCCGAGTTTCAGCGCTTCTTAAAATGCACAATTACCTTGAAAAGAAAAAAAAAAAGAAAGAAAAACAAATTAACTTGTATTGCGTTCACCACCATTATGTCACGTTCCTTGTACAAACCTTATAATAAAGTAAAAAAATAGCAATCAGTTAAAGAATCTAAAACATTTTTTGATATTTAAGTTTTTATTTATTTTATTTATGCGCTTATCATATTACATTATTTAATTTCGAATCGCATGATATGAGTTTATATAAAAATATATTTGCAAAAAATGAAGATAATATTTGCGAAAATAATGCTCTTGAACGGTTGTCATGACGTTAAATACTAATTTAAATAGTTGTTTTAGGGAATAAAAATATTGGCCAAGGAAAATCATTACTATCAATATTTTATTTAATTCTGTTTTTATCAATTTTGTTAATAATAGTTATTAGATTAGTGTTTAAACAAAATCCAATCTGATAACCCTGTATAAACATTGTATCCCTTAAGGAACACACTTTTGCACTGAGCTGTCTCGTGCCCTTCAGATATGTTCTTGTAAATTAATGGGTAATACCACAGTTTCCCGGAACATAACAACAGGATCAATAATCTAACAGTCTGATTTTATGGGTTATCTCATTTAACTGTTTTTAGCGTTGAAATAACATAAGACAATTCTTTCTTTCATGATTTTATCTATGTTTTTTGTTTTTAAATGTTTTTTATTTTTAATGTTTTATATTT
>KZ807630.1:90849-101805 GCA_000696205.2 Oncopeltus fasciatus | reverse complement strand
AATTTATAACTATATAAATATATACTATAATTCTTATTCATAACCTTTTTTTTACAATATAAACGCTTATATTACAGAAGATATTTAGGAATGTTATTAGGGAATTTGTATTGTTCGCCTTTTATTTAATTGTTTATTTACTTATCCTCTCTCTATTTTGGCTTGTAAGGTGATTTTAGTCGTTTGCACTGATTTGTTTCTTATTTTGATGAATATTGGAAATCTGCTTTGTTGGCGTAGATTTTTAATGGCTGGCGTTTAATGAGTGATTATGTTTGTGAATGGAGTGACCAATGCTTATACAACTCACTCCAAGTGTGGAGTTTTTGCTGTTTTGATCGATGCTTACATAGGTACGCTATCACGTCTGTAGAAGCAGACAGCTGATGTGCTTTCTGTAAGTAGCTCACTGGATGTCGCTTCCTCTCGTCCAATGTGTGAGATAGTGATGTCAGGTTGGTGTGGGATCCGGATCTGAAGCTAGACCTTGACTCCGAGCAGTAGACCTTCGGCCTGGCTCATTCACGAAAACTGACCCACCGCAACTCTCAGACATCTTTATCTGCAATATCCAAACGTCCCCCGAGATAGTAGTAGCTTTTTACGCTGGGCCTTTCCGTACACTATTCTTTCTGCGCTCACCTGAGTTGTGTCAATTCACACTTCGGTGAGCGCTGAAATGTATTCTGAATACATTCTTATTAAGACCAGTCATCAATATTAAGATTATTTGCTTCATTGATAATTTCTTTAATAATGTAAAANGAGATAGATAATGACCAATCATCCTTCTTTTGGAAAAACTACCCTATGAGGTATGAGAATGCAAGTATGAGTGTGCGTAAGGCAGCCATAGACCTTCGAAAATTGGCCAAAATCATGTAAATACCACATGGCGGCTAAAAATCTCTTAGATCTTAAAAACCAACCGAACACACACACACACTCAGACATATATATATATATATACACATAAATCTTATTCATAACCTTTTTTTACAATATAAACGCTTATATTATAGAAGATATTTAGGAATGTGATTAGGGAATTTGTATTGTTCGCCTTTCTTCTTTTCGTTAATTTATAGCCAGCTTCCATTTTCTTGTTTGTTTACTTATCCTCTTTCCTTTTTGGCTTGTAAGGTGATTTTAGTCGTTTACACTTATTTATTTCTTATTTTGATGAATATTAGAAAAATGTTTGTGAATGGAGTGACCAATGCTTATACAACTCACTCCAAGTGTGGAGTTTTTGCTGTTTTGATCGATGCTCACATAGATACGCTATCACATCTGTAGAAGCAGACAGCTGATGTGCTTTCTGTAAGTAGCTCACTGGATGTCGCTCCCTCTCGTCCAATGAGTGAGCAAGTGATATCAGGTTGGTGTGGGATCCGGATCTGAAGCTAGACCTTGACTCCGAGCAGTAGACCTTCGGCCTGGCTCATTCACACAAAACTGACCCACCGCAACTCTCAGACATCTTTATCTGCGATATCTAAACGTCCCCCGAGATAGTGGGAGCTTTTTACGCTGGGCTTTTCCGTGCACTTTTCTTTCTGCGCTCACCTGAGTTGTGTCAATTCACACTTCGGCGAGATTCTGAATACATTAAGACCAGTCATCAATATTTGCTTCATTGATAATTTCTTTTAAAATGTAAAAAAAATTATGAAAGATAAAATTAAAATTTATTGTTAAAATTGTTATATCAACAAATAGCGCCTACAAACATTTTCTCTGTAATTTTAGTTTCTATAAAATCATTTTGTTCAATTCATTTTATGCAAAATACTGAACCAACACTACACATATTAACTACTCCTTGTAGAAAAAAAAAGAAAGTATTACATTCGGCCAAAAAATCGAAGTCAAGTCTTCAACATTTTTAAATATTTTAAGATCTTTTAATTTTAAAAATATAATTTTTGGAAATGATTAAAACCTTGGTAGTCAACCAAGAAAAAATGGTTGCATAACGGCTAAATAGGACGTAATTGGTTTTTTAGAACGGTATTCTTACACCTAGTTAATAAAATTTTGGCTGTGAAATAGCTGGTCTACATGTTCTATTGTAAATATAAGTAATCGGTAAAGGAATTATACATTTCGATAAATAATCTTTATTATAATCTCTTTGATGAGGAATTCTAGGCAGTGAACTTGAGTGTATAAAATACATAGCTTTGCAGGTTCCCTGTAGGACTAATGATATATCAAAAACTCAAATACATGTTGTAAATAATTATAATGGGGCGTCCCCGTGTCTGCGGGTGTAACTCCTGCCCAGGGCTAGCTTTTATCAATAAATGAAAGCTTTCCCTGAGCCATGGGTGTTTAGAATAGGGTGGAAACCTGTAGGTGTAGAGAGAGAGAGTGAGAGAGAGAGAGAGAGAGAGAGAGAGTTAGAGAGAGAGTGAGTGAGAGAGAGAAGACCCGCAAAATTCAAGAGCGCTAGGGTGGTTCCATTAAGGGTGGCTTGCAAATTACTTAAACATTTTATTTATCACTGAAAGCTTCCCTGGGCGAGATGTGACCCCGCTAAGCCAGGATTTCGAGACCCAGATGGTTCTCATGAACTACACTGTCGTCCCCGGCCAACACAGGACATTCGGAAAGACGAAGACATCCTATCGGGCAGTCCATACTGGGTTATTTCACCAGATTCTGACTCAGCAAACTCCAATCCCTTTGATTGCCCATCCGCTACCGGCAGCCAGGAGGAGGAACAGAGAACGCCACCACTCGCCACAGAAAGCAAGCAGAAGAAGAAGTACGGGTCACCCCTTTGCTGGAGCCTCCCAGACCTTGGCGGGAGGGGAGGGGGTAGGCCAGGTAGTGGGGAGGCCCCCCCTCCCTCGCGGTGAAAGATCTACCGCCTCCGTAGAAAGGGAAAGGATACGACAGTGTTGCCCCGGGCCCCGCTCGCTCTCCTGTGTACCTCTCGCGTGCAGCTCGCGAGAACTCGCGTCCAGCCACCCGCCACAAAATAGCAGTTATTCACAGTTCCTCTTGCACCGATAACCGTTCCGGATCAGTGTACATGACTCTCCTGAGGGATTGAACGGCTACTGACTTTTGTGTGCCTTGGATTATGGGATTACCACTACACACTTTGGATTATCCTATCACTTATTGGTGAGTACACAATCTCTTCAATGTATTTATGGAACTGTGTCACCTCACTAATGACAAAACAACCAATTCAGTCCTCTGCCTTCTCTCACTTTAAAATTAAAATATCCTTCTTATGCGCTGAATTTCAAAATATTCACGATCAATATTATATTTAAATAGTATTTTTTTCCAAATCGATTAAAAATTCGAGGCTCTTTTAATTACCAATTTCCCTCAATAATTTAAGACGGATATTTGCATTTTCATACCTCTTGCTCACTTGTATTTAATACAATTAAGTTTATTCAAAGTACCACTCTTTCTCCAACGGCTTTTTCCATAAATAATACAGTATCCTCTCCCCTTAACAAAAAAAAAAAAAAAATTTACTTGAGCCATATTGTATTGCTATTATAAATACCACTAAAACTCGTTCATTTTAAGATGCATTCAAGCACAGAGTACAAAAACTCTTCTCTCCTATTGGCTACTGGTGTACTTTGGTCCGCCTTTGGAATATTTCTTGTGGTGATAGAAGTGGATGACTACGTACTCTGGCCGTTCCATCTGATATCCTTTCTGACAANAAAAAAAAAAATAATTAACTATTTTAAATAATATCAAATGTTCACGTATGCTTTGACGGTCGTCAGATGTATTAGCCGTTCGTTTCTTCTTCCGGGTTGGACTCGGCAACTATCAACAACTTGACTCGGTTTAACCCGGAAGAAGAAACGGTAAATAAAAATATCAAATATTTTTATCATGTTATTCACTAGTATTTGCTAATCTAAGTTACGGATCCATTCGAACTTTTTCATTAAGTTATCAATGATTTATGTTAGGAGATTTATTTCTTAAAAAAATACTTCGTATTAATAGAAACGTCAATTTTTTAATATTGTCTCCGGTTCTTCATTAAACCTACATTAGAGATGGTTATACTTTAGTCCTCTAAAGTGACATTTTTTGCTATCACATTTTTAACAAGTTGATTGCTAAGGNATGTTTACATATTTATTTATTTAACTTCCATAACCTTTATTTACTATCCATTATTGATAAGCTGTTTGTTTACTTTTATTTTGTATCTAGAGCTGTGAAGGCCTTGGGACTATTGAGAATTCCTTACCTTGAATTGGTAAGATCACCTTCCTTAACGCCCATTGGCAGAAATACACCTACATATACACTGAATATTCTTTCCAAAATAACTATCCTGATATCCAGTTCCTAGCAAATAACTCATTTTCAGTTGTCTGATTGCTGGTATTTTACAGTGAACCAATGATCTTTGTCTATTAAGTGTTTTGTAGATATACACAGTTTTTAAATATGATTAGATGATTTTTGTTGGGGTTTGGTCAAGGTAGATTTAAAAAAATACAATTTAAAAAAAAAAGTGTCTTTAAAAAAAAAATGATCTGCCGACGTTTCGAATTACATTGTAAGCCATTTTCAGGGCTATCATGAAGACGAGAGGGGACGTTCTGTCCCTAAGTTCACATTTCCATGACTGGAATTCCCCTCTCGTCTTCATGATAGCCCTGAAGATGGCTTACAGTGTAAGCCGTAACGTCAGCAGATAAATTTATTTTAAATGTACTTTTTTTTTGTCAATTTGTATTTTTTTGGATCTACCTTGACTGAACCCCAACAAAATTCATCTAATAATAATATCTACGNTTTACAGTGAACCAATGATCTTTGTCTATTAAGTGTTTTGTAGATATACACAGTTTTTAAATATGATTAGATGATTTTTGTTGGGGTTTGGTCAAGGTAGATTTAAAAAAATACAATTTAAAAAAAAAAGTGTCTTTAAAAAAAAATGATCTGCCGACGTTTCGAATTACATTGTAAGCCATTTTCAGGGCTATCATGAATACGAGGGGGGACGTTCTGTCCATAAGTTCACATTTCCATGACTGGAATTCCCGTCTCGTCTTCATGATAGCTCTGAAGATGGCTTACAGTGTAAGCCGTAACGTCAGCAGATAAATTTATTTTAAATGTACTTTTTTTTTGTCAATTTGTATTTTTTTGGATCTACCTTGACTGAACTCCAACAAAATTCATCTAATAATAATATCTACGGTCAAAGAACTGTCCATTTGTTTTTAAATATGCTGTTTGGGCTTGAAATATTTCTATTGTCCGTTGCTCATCTGTGTACCCGGCTGTTATTCGAATTAGATACGATCAAGTATTAAAAAAAATGGCGCTGTCGGTTCGAACCCAATTCTCGGAAGGTTTGTCGATAAGCCTGCCGTGGCCGCATGGAAGAAAATCTCTTTAACGCCTGTCACTTGAAAGGAATTTACGTAAAACTCCTTTTAGGAAAGGTCGCCTTGCCTCATAAATTAAGGTTAAATATTTAATATAATATAAATGTCAAAACTAAGTTTACAATAATTATTATATTGTTGTAAATTAGGCCTTTTAGTCAAACAAATTTACGACTATATTACGATTACAATTTTTTTCTTCCTGTATTTTGTCCCTCTTCATTTACGATTATAACCAATAAAGAATTTATTCAACGGTTCTTGAGGGAAAATATGAATATTTGAGACAGTTTTAATTTTTAATGTGAAAAAAAAACCCAACCCTTGAAATTACATTTTTGAATGGTTCCTTAGTAGCATTTTTAAAATTGTGTTATAAAATTACATTTTTAACAAATTACTAGTTTTTAATTAGTTATGTTAGGTAGTTATGTTTTGTAATGTTAATAATGAGCTTAATCTTATTTTGTTCTCCCTCTAATATACCCCCAATCTCTCCCGAATAATTTCAGTCATTGACGATCTTATAATATGGTTTTCATAATGAAATTAAATACCAACTTATATTTCCTTATTCGAATTATAACTATTGTTAGGTATACGTACGGCATCTATATTGCACCAGCAGATGTGCCATATAAAAGAGATAGAGAACTCTCCTGTGCACACACAAAACAAAAATATCACAATAAGCAAAATTTTCGAAGATCTCTCCTCCTTCGTCAGTGAGAAGTGAAGAGATACTCAAGTATACTCGATTTTCTCTTCACTTCTCACTGACGAAGGACGAGAGATCCCCGAAAATTTTACTCTTTGTGATATTTTCTTTTTGTGTGTGCACTGCACTCTCTACCCGGTCTGTTCTTGATTTTTTTTTTAAATGTTTTTCTTTTAGCTTCTTGTTAGCATTACAAGGATTAATTAATATTCAAAGAATTTTCTTTTTCAAATGTCGCCTACGGCAGCTACGTCTTTAGCTGAATAGCTTTCCTTTCTATATATCTACTCAATATTTACAAAAAATAATATGTTTTGATATAAGAAAAGAAATCTATTATTTTTAGGGCTTCAACATCTATTATTATAATATTTTTTTGGATNACTATTATAGTTTAAATACTATTTTCGAACATTCATAATATACAAAAAATTGTATATATATTTGTGAAGAAAACATTTAAGTATGTATGTTCGGCGCGGAATGAACCCTCTTATTTTTGTATTGTAGGAACATAATAAGTATTTGCAAATCCTAGTTATTGGTCATTGCAAAGTAATTTTTTTAAATTAATATATATTGATTGACGGTGAAGTTTTAGAGATAGATGAAGATTATTAGCGTTATTTCTCTTGTAATACATAGAAGGTTGTTTAATATGATAGGTGTAAAATTTATCTTTTTTAACATTTATATTCTATTACTTTTAACGATGAGCATAGATGTTTAAAAGTATAAATACGAAGGTGGTATCCTTTCCCTAATCTTACTTTAAGGTCCATAGTGATCTTATATTCAAAGTTCCTTTTTCGCTTAGGTTTGTGTGATCAAAATTGCTCATTAATCGTTTTTATAAATATTATTTTTAAAACAATATTTATAAAAACAAAACAATATTTAAAAAAAAAGAAGTAAATAACGAGAATCTAATAAACAGCTTGACAATATCAGCTCATTCCAGCATAAGACGATGTATTCGTCTTTCTCGGAGGTTTAGACTCGTGGTACGAGTGCGAGGCATTTAATAAGTTATCTGTCTAGTCTCGGTAGTGCAAATGGTTATTATACGCCGGCCCGGATAGCAGGAGATCCAGGTTTAAGTCCTGGCTGAGACAGTTACATTTTTTAATTCTATTCCCTTGCATTTATTGATTAATCGCTTTTGTTACTCTTACGTGACAAACTTTTTCTAGTCTTCTTGAATATCGATACAAAATATTANTAATGTGATAGAAGAGAGGAATGATGAGGGGATGTCTCGATATGTCTCCTGTTCTACCCTCTGTTGGAATAGTTAGTTAAAGGAGCGGGCGTCTGTGTTCATGGGAGAACGCTCATGGGCTACTTAACTGATGGCAGAATAACCCATGAGTTATTATGAATTGCTCCGATCAATATGAAGCGTTCATGTTGGCACCATGTTCAACGGAGTAGTCCAAACTGTCAGAGAATGCTCATGGGTTATTCTGCCATCAGCTAAGTAGATAGATTTGCTTTGGAAATTTTAGTACAAGTGCAGAAGTAAGGGTGATTAACAAATATCTATATTTATTATCCAATTTATTGTTAAATAAATATAGTGATAATAATAAATAAGACCCGAGTCTTCTTTATTATTATTATCTCTTTGCAAAAAATTCGACTCCTATCGAATGTTTTGCAAAGTTAAAACCGAAATGACTAAAAAGGTTTGAGGTAGAATTAGAAGCCTTAGCGAAAAAATGCTGCCATATTGAATCAATAAGGCCATCTTCTGAACAACCCACTTTTAACAACACAAATCTTTCATATTTTTTTATGTCAATCTAAAAATTGAATTTAAGGATATTGATTTATCTAATGAACGAAATATTTTCGAAGTCATATCAAATTCCAATAATCGTAACTAACTAACTAAGACAAATATTTCATTTTTATTAGTTATATTGGTAACTAGTGGTAATTCGACAATTGAGGAATTGGGAGTTTAAAATGAAGAATTTTTATAATGAATAATATGAATCTTCAATAACTTTTTTCACATTTTTACATCCCATGCAATTACTTAGGTTCAAAGAAGACTTATGTTTGCTAACCTATTCTAAATGAAAATGTCATAAGACAAGCTCTTAATAACTTATATATCCTGTAAAAATAATTTTAGGAAAGATACATTTACGAACGCCCAGAATAGTGTCTAGACCGCTCATAGAGATGTCCCTGGACCAGTCGAGACTGGCCTGGACTTCCGCAGGTTTAAAGTCATTCTGGGCCTCCACTCAGGCTCTAGGCCGGTAGGTTTGGACGGGCAAATATAATTAATATATAATTTAGAAGTCTATTTTAATGCTCCATTTTACAAATTGAACAAGCCCATTTCTGGATGGTTAAAGGGTGAGAGGATTAAGGGGGGTGGGATATTCAGTGTAAGAAATAATTGAAGAATCGTCAATGTATTCTTTATTATATCATAGAGAAAAAGGAATATAACATCATATGCGTAAAGTGTTCTGTTCTTCAATATTTTTATGAAAACACACAAGAATATGTTTCTGTAAGTAACTTCATGAGTAAGGCGCCCCTTTCTCGCTTGCCGGTTAGTCTAAAACCAGCCTCAGCTGCATTAACTTTTCCCTTGCCTTAAAGGATTTAAAATTTTTTTTATTTTCTGCTTTTAAAATCATATTAGTAATTTATCCTCATAAATAATTATATTTATTGAAAAGTGGAATATGTACTTAGTTTAAACAGCTCTTGCAGGATATAATTCTTCACTTTTGAAACTTCTGTAATGTGAATGTAATGGGTGAGTAAATTAAGATATATAATCCTCCCCCTGAGATTGTTCTACTAGAACGGGACTGTTGGAACAGACACGTGGCAAGGACACGTGGCAAGGACTCTTCCTGATAACGTGTGATCTATCACAATTACATTGGACGGCTCGGTTCCTTTCAGAAATTGAATTATTTTGGCATAGCTTCCACTCACTGGGTTTTGGTTTATTATTTGTTATTATTCTGAGGAATATATTTTACTTTACTACAGCTAATCATTTATTTGTGTTTTCATTAAAATATTCGCGTATTGAAATTCTCTAAATTTATTTTAGTAAAATCTGAAAGTCTGCGGCTAGAGGAGTTGTTCTTTTGAGAGATTAAAAACACGTGTGTACTTGTGTGTCAACGCTATTGTTGTCATCAAGCTTTAAAATGTAAAACAAAAGCTGGAGTTCGATAAAGAGCGAAATCGAATAACTGGTGTGTCTAAAGTTTAGTAAAAAAAAAAAATTTAATGTTTTCATATCACGATCGTAATATTTAGTTTAGAGTGATTGAACTAAAAAAAAAAATCTGAAATTTTGAAATAATTTTCAATGGAATATTATGGAATTGAATCGAACAATTAGAACGGGGTTTACCACTTCCATAAATTTTTAACTTTACGTTCAAGACGCTACGATCATCAATTGTTCCTAATGCAAGTGGACATATGGGATTTTTTTTGTTTTTATTTTATTTTAAGTGTTAGCCTTCCATTCAACCACTTAGGTTCATGGAGGAAGGGGCTATCTACAGGTTGCCACCCTAATTTAAATACCCATGGCTCAGGAATAGCTTCTATATTATAAATAGAAGATTGATCTGGGCAGGATTTGAACCCGCAGCGTCAGGATCGCGAGACCCGTACGGATCTCCTGAGCTAGCCTGGCGCCCCCACATATGTGATTTATACATAGTTTTTAAATGTAATGTTAAGGGATTAGGTTATTATTGTGCGAAATCGGTCGAAAAGGAAGAGATTAGAATTGAAATTTCACGTGATAGTAAAAATGTAATTAACTCAATTCAGAATCATATATTATTATAGTATTGTAGGTGTGGACTACATAACATAAAATGATTGAATAAAATATTCATCAATTACTTTATTGAGAAATTCGCTTAATTTACGCAATTGTTTTTTATGAAGTTTTTGCAAGTATTAACTCTATATAAAGGAGGTGGAAGTGTTTTTCATATAATATTAAATAATTTGCAATCAAACAGTCCTCAAGTCTTTTTAAATAGAAAAGTCTTGAAGTGTTGGAAAGACTTAAGTATATTTAAGTATATATATTATATATATGTATATATATATTTAAGTGGCTCATGCGTCCTCTGGTGGAAGGTGACCGACTTCTAGTGGCCTTCCATGTCTCCTCTATTTGTGTGCTCTCTCTAGTCCTCACAGATCCTCAACAATATTCTCTGTATAGTCCTGGAGATCGTTCGTGGATAAAAGATACATACTTTCTACAACTTCAGGGTTTTAAGAGTGCATAGAGTAATTGTTAGGCTCAACGAGGAACTGAACAAAGTGAATCTTCTCTCTCTCCATGCATATTTGCCAAGCAAGAGTGACAGAAGTTGCAATACGTCCGTGTCCAGTCCATATGATCTGCCAGTTAATGTGATAGAAGAGAGGAATGATGAGGGGATGTCTCGATATGTCTCCTGTTCTACCCTCTGTTGGAATAGTTAGTTAAAGGAGCGGGCGTCTGTGTTCATGGGAGAACGCTCATGGGCTACTTAACTGATGGCAGAATAACCCATGAGTTATTATGAATTGCTCCGATCAATATGAAGCGTTCATGTTGGCACCATGTTCAACGGAGTAGTCCAAACTGTCAGAGAATGCTCATGGGTTATTCTGCCATCAGCTAAGTAGATAGATTTGCTTTGGAAATTTTAGTACAAGTGCAGAAGTAAGGGTGATTAACAAATATCTATATTTATTATCCAATTTATTGTCAAATAAATAACAATTTTTATTTATTGAGAAAAATAATATTTATTTAATATACATTCTGAT
>KZ807630.1:15695-26150 GCA_000696205.2 Oncopeltus fasciatus | reverse complement strand
TGTTCACGTAGGCTTCGACGGTCGTCAGATGTATTTACCGTTTCTTCTTCCGGGTTGGACCGTGTCAAATTGGTGTTATTTGCCGAGCTTTCGCACATCTCCCAAAAGAGTTTCTTCTCAATCGAAGCAAGTTCGGATCGAGTGTCGTTTATTTGAGCCTTGAGTATCATCTTTGAGGATCTTGACAATATGTTCTGTATGCGTTGACTACTTCATTTTTTTGTCACTTTAGAACACGTGGGTAGTACATCATGGTCAATGATAGTAAATCAAATGATGTGCGAAAACTCGGCAAATATCAACAATTTGACACGGTACAACCCGGAAGATGAAATGGTAAATACATCATTAGATACGATAAAATTTTGTATTTTTAAGCTTTAAAATCTAACTTATTTAGATATAATTTAGCGAAGGGGTTATCGTTTATTATTTACACGTTGATTAAAAATACTAATACGTTATCTGTTAATGAAAAGAATCTATTGGAAAAAAAATTTAGTTTGGTTCTATTTTCAAATATGATTAAAAGAGCTTTAAATTAGTGACCAATTTAACCTCTTTTAATTTAAAATGCTTTATCAATCAACCAATTTAATAAATTTACATGAAAACAACTCAAAAATTAAAAATACAAACTTAACAAAAAACAACGTACCATATTTACACGACAAATAATCCAAAGAGTTGGAGACATGCAACAGTCTCTGAAGGGATTCGAGACTACTGCATGTGAGTATATAGAGGTAACAATAAGGATTTGAAACAATAGATCTGTGATTAATATCGGAAATATGTGGATCAATGAGAGTAAAGTATATATATATATATATAAGTATGACTTGGGAGGGATTTGAACCCGCAGCGTCAGGGTTGCGAGACCCTGAATTTTTTTTTTAATTGACTAACTTTACAGTTTTTTGAGAATTTCATAGCTAAAACTATCAAATTGTTTAAAGAAGAAGTTTTTTCCTTCATCTTGAACCTCATAAGAGCTTATCCTGACTGCCGACTCTCTGGCTTAGTTGGAATTCACTGGCCTTTAGATCCCCGCCTAAGCCTCCACCCAGGAGAACTCCGCTCTCATATTGGCAGGGGAGCTGATGAAGCTCTAGCCGGATATGAGCAGAGGCCAGAACTCGCCGGCCTTACTAACTTCGCTAAGGGGGTTACGGCTGATCCAGCTGAAACGAGGCCGGAAATCGATGTAGGGACGGCTTCAAGCGTCATCCCTCCGATTTGCATGTACAACGCGCCTTACTCCTGCTAGGAGTCGTATGGCTCCAGCCGACATGCACTGCACACCTAAGCTGCGTTATCTGCAGTAATCACATCACATCGCATTGATCACTCAATTGAAGGTATGGTGTATCTAGGGGGTATTTTCTTTTTCTATGCGAGTAGAAGAGTTTTCAATAACCCTTATAACTTGCCATGAATGGCATGTGTATAGTAATAATAGATTAGTTATTGCTGGGAAACAAAATGCGAAAAATATCCCTAGCGAATTAATATATATGAAAAACTCAAAGAATGAGATTTGTAATGAGTTTTGTAAATAATTCACCACTAAATAGAGGCCAACTTGAACGTAAACATCTCCATTAGATGGTTTAAGTTGGAATCCAAAAAAAAAAAAAAAATTCAAATAAAAAAAAAGTGTATTTAAAAAAAACAATTATCTGCCAACGTTTCGCCTTATATTGTAAGCCATCTTCAGGGCTGTCTATTATGAAGACGAGAGAGGACGTCCTGTCCCTAAGTTCACATATACATGACTGGAAATCACATTTCAGTCATGGAAATGAGAACTTAGGGACAGGACGTCCTCTTTCGTCTTCATGATATACAGCCCTTACAATGTAAGCCGAAACGTTGGTAGATAAACAATTAATGAGATGGAATAGAATAAAAAAATCTATCTGTTCCAGCCTGGAATGTTCCTGGTTAGGACAGATAGATTTTTATATTCTTTTCCCTCTCATTAATTGTTTAAAATTTACGTAGGATAAAAAACCACAACCAAATAAAATATTTGTTGGCAGATCATCTTTTAAAAAAATACACTTTTCTTTAATTTTTATTCTTTTTTTGGATCTACCTTGACCGAACCCCTACTAAAATCATCTAATAATAATATCTACGGTCAAAAACCTCCCCTTTTGAACATTAACATCTCCGTTTAGACTGTAGGACTTGATTCAGATACTAGTCAAGAATGATGAAACATCTTTGATTGATTCAGATCTAAGAAAAAAAAAAAAACCAACACCTTTATTCTCCTCTATGAACAACTTCTTAGTGGTTTGTGCTATCCATTAATTAATTAAATATTAACTCAAAATAACTAACATATGAAATTATGGCAAACAATTCACATGATCTGCTGCATCGCCTAATTTAGTCAAATATAGAAAAAAAAAAATATTTTCGGCATCTATGAGCTGTAATTGTGGCTAGGGACTTTGGACATGAAGGATTCACCCTACAAAACATATATCTGACCCATATTTTACACCAATTTCTTTTTCCCTCCTTCCTGCATTTTTTATGCTTTAATCCCATTCCTACAATAATGTCACAGCAGTATTTGCATTCTCGTCTCCATATATGAATTATGCATAAGACACTTAACATCCATTAGGGCAGACGGTGGATATTTTTATTAACTGTAAAACGTTTATTTTTTTTATAAATTATTTTTATTTAAAATTAAACAGGAACAGAAATATATCATTCTTGTGTTTAATCTTGAAACACTTCATGGAATTAAAATGAGCTTTGTATCATGAATCATGAACAAAACGGAGGAAGAAGGAATAGGTTTATTTCAAAGGACTTGTTTCTAGTGTAAGACAGCGAATGCAAAGCTTTCTTTCATTAATTTTTCAAAAGTTTTCATTCCACTAGTGATAATTTAAACAAAAATACCTCATTTCAAATGTCGAGTTTAGCAGAAATTAAAAAAATGTATATTTAAAAGTAAATAATGTTGGTCATTCAAATAGCTTGTCAAAGTCAGCTCTCCTGAGCATGGGACGATATATTCGCCGGCCTCGGAGGTTGGAATCTCGACAATAGTGCGGGGAATTTTAATCTGTCAGACTTGTCCTGGTAGCATAAATGGTAGATGCCCGGATAGGGGCAGTTGGATTTTTATTCTGTTCCCTTGCACAAAAAATTGCTAATATNATAAAGATTGAAACAATTGTATAAAAAGCATTCCGTGTCACCATGCATCGTACTTCGTTTTCATTGAAAACGACTGAAAGCTAAAATTCGCCAAATAATTTGTACTTTTTCCAGCAATGGCTCTATCTCGTGTAAGATATAAATCAATTACGAGAAAAAGGTCTAAATTAGTTATTGGTTTGATATCTTGGAAATTCTAAATGGTATGACGACTAAATGGTATGGTAACTTGTACCAACTTGTAACTTTCAGTTCTACATTTTCTGTATTTTTTGTCGTATCCGATCATTGGACCTCACAGAATTGAGGATTACAAAGCTTAATTATTTTCAAAATTTAAATAAACAAATCTAGAATTTCATGATGAATTATTTTGTATTCAAGTAGTTTATTATTAATTCCATATAAGTTTTATATTCTTGTCAAATAATACGCTATTTTTCAAGTATCATAACCAAATTTTATGTATACATTTCAAACAATTATTAGAATATTATTTTATTGAAGTTATTTATTAAAGCAGACATCAACAGTGTTGGTATTCACGCATGAAAATTAAAAATTTGTAAACATCTCTGTTGCGCATTATTTGACCCCGATATTCTAAATTTTAAATTGGGAACAGTAGGGGTATTCAGAAATACGTAAAAAGTTTGAAGCGAGGATTCATTGTTCGCCTGGCACTCCAGGCCAATGTTCCCAGCAGTCTCGGTGCAAAACAAGCAGATAACAGGTCGCGATTCCGGATTACGAAACAGACTTTTTTTTTTTGTCTGTGTTCTTGTGGGAACTTCTAATCCCAATCATTCTGCCTGCAGATGTACTGAGAGGGAGAGGTCGGTATGGTCAAGTTTGATCATTGTTTTTTTTTGTGGGGGTTTTTTTGTTGTTTTTTTTTTTTTTGCGATTCTCTCTTTCTCTCCTTTTTTCAATTCATTAAATTCAAAATTTCAATGATAGTTATATCAGGAATATTGTAGACAGGGCAGGAACATATACTCGTTCCGCTTAAAAGTTAAAAGTGATTTTCTACTATTTATAGAGCACAAAAAACTATTATGTGCCTATACTTACAAAGTATAAATTTAAGTATGTATGTATATACTTTTTCTCAGTAATATTATTATAACACACACACACACACACACACACACACACACACACACACACACACACACACACACACACACACACACACACACACACACACACACACACACACACACACACACACACACACACACACACACACACACACACACACACACACACACACACACACACACACACACACACACACACACACACACACACACACACACACACACACACACACACACACACACACACACACACACACACANCACACACACACACACACACACACACATATACACATATACATCGTTGAGGTGCAAAATTGGATATCTAGGAGAGGGAATTTTAGAAGAATTGAATGAATGAAAATGTCCGGTGTGACAAAAAGTTTTTTTAATTCTTTTATAGTGACGATAAGCAATAAAACTCAACCCAGACTTTTTATTGATTAAGAATGATTTAAGGAGTTACTTAGGAAAATTTAATTGTCAGGAGTGGAGTTTTACCATAAGTTTTAAAGACGTAATTAATTGTTTTTTCAGTGAATATTATATTATAGCACATTACAGTAGAAGTATATATTAATTTATGGTTTTCTTTTGAGAGAATGCACTATAACATGAGGAAGATTATACTACTACTATTATACTCTGTATAGTAGGGTATACTGTGCTAAGTATTAGGGGAATAAGAAATATTTGAGATCGGCTGAATTATTGACTTGAGATCAATAATAATATTCTAATAAATATTTTTAATTGGGTTTTTAGTGTTGTTGATTCAGAGGCAAAACACAATATTAGTGAGTTTTGTTAGTAAAATATGATGACATTATTTACTGATGAGTTGTTATTGTTGGTGATAAAACGTCTTCTTATAAGAATATGATGAAGTATGAATGAACTTTATTCCCTTCTCCTGCTGTTCATCTCCGCTATGCGCTGCTTATTCCCCTACAAAGACAGAAGGAAGGGCAGGTCAGAATCAATAATGTTCCACTGAATAAAATCAAATTTAACCGTCAGTCATTATGCCCATGTGTTGGTATTGGTGTTGAGGCTGAAAATGGTTTTTACCAGATGTGATATGCTCTTGTGAAATTAAGAAGGGGAGATGATAGAGTCGTATTCCTGCTTCTTGAAAGAATCAATAATGAATCAGTATGGTCGGACAAAACGGAGTGGGGGGGGGGGGTTTACCCGCACATGCATTTTTATCAAAGTTGCATATGTTCTCTAGCGGCAGATATGTTCAAACTAGCATAATTGAAATTCGACATAAAATTAAATTATGAATATGTAATTTGTTATTTACCGACACTGAGCCGTCAGAAATGGGGTACTTACAACTCTCAAATAATTAACTAACAGAATTATTTTTAAAAAATTGCATAAATGCACATTAATGGGGGCTCAAATAAATATATCTCATTTCCTTCAGCTTTGAGAGTGAACTAAAGTTGTCTCTGTGAACATAAAATAATGCTCGTGAGAGAAAATAGAATTCCTACTGAGGGAATTACAGTTCTCATTCTCATTTTTCAGATCATACTTCGCATTTGGAGAATTAATATTCCAAGGGAACAGTTTACGTAAGGAGAGCAGTTACCTCGTCCTATCCAAGACACTGACTTCACCTAACATTCAATTGGATCACTTGACATTTAACATATGTGATAATTCTTTTAACATAATAATTTATTTAGCTTTAGCATTACTCATAGAAGATCTTGCAAAAGTGGTCTTTACAATTCCTTTAGCAAATTTCCCCTTGACTCGTTTTATTCGCTCTAATGTGTGTCTTTATTCCAAATTAACTGCTATTTGTTTCATTTCACTTCGAATAAATAACAGGTACCCTCGGGATGATTAACAGATGTTTTGCATTCGCAGGCTATGAATATCTTGATGTTGTAATAGTTATTTTTACCATGGCGCCTCTTCCATCTACTTCATAAAATATTTTTCATAGAAAAATGATAAGAACCACAATATTTCATGCGTCATGATATGAACAGTAATAAAAAGTTCCACAGTTCCATAGGCACTAAATAATAAAATATGAGTGGAGTCGCAATTAGGTAGAAGATTTACTTTTCTATTTAGAGTGTATTTTGTCCAGAAGCAAACCATTTCAGTTAGCAAGAATTTCTAAAGTTTTAACCCCCCCCCCCCCTGAAAAAATTGGTGAATTTAGTTCAAGACATAAAGATTGAAACAATTGTATAAAAAGCATTCCGTGTCACCATGCATCGTACTTCGTTTTCATTGAAAACGACTGAAAGCTAAAATTCGCCAAATAATTTGTACTTTTTCCAGCAATGGCTCTATTATACATGGCTCTATCTCGTGTAAGATATAAATCAATTACGAGAAAAAGGTCTAAATTAGTTATTGGTTTGATATCTTGGAAATTCTAAATGGTATGACGACTAAATGGTATGGTAACTTGTACCAACTTGTAACTTTCTGTGCCAAGTTCTACATTTTCTGTATTTTTTGTCGTATCCGATCATTGGACCTCACAGAATTGAGGATTACAAAGCTTAATTATTTTCAAAATTTAAATAAACAAATCTAGAATTTCATGATGAATTATTTTGTATTCAAGTAGTTTATTATTAATTCCATATAAGTTTTATATTCTTGTCAAATAATACGCTATTTTTCAAGTATCATAACCAAATTTTATGTATACATTTCAAACAATTATTAGAATATTATTTTATTGAAGTTATTTATTAAAGCAGACATCAACAGTGTTGGTATTCACGCATGAAAATTAAAAATTTGTAAACATCTCTGTTGCGCATTATTTGACCCCGATATTCTAAATTTTAAATTGGGAACAGTAGACTGAAAAATTCACATTAAAGAATATTTAAGAATCAACTATGTGAATGAATAAGGCGTTTTGATATGAATGGGAAAATCATACTTAGACCAATTTCACAGATCTGTAAATTATCATTTTCAAATGATTTTAGGAACTTTACTTGTATATTAATTATTCCATTTTCTATGTATGCCGTTATTCAAAATGGCCAAGTACTCTTTGAAAATTGTTAAGCTGTTGATCAAATGCACTTTAAAATACTTAATCGAAATAATTAATCTAGTCATTGGTCTTCTTTTTTTATATTTATTCCATTCCGGCGTCACTTCAGGGGTTTTGCAAATTTTAGCAAGCCTGTTGCCGTGTACAATACTGCAACAAGCATTACTTTTGCAACAGTTGGTTGGCTAACATTAATGCATAGCTCCTGAGGCGCAGGATATAAAAATAATAGAGCTATGAATAAATAAACTATCATTTTAAGAAATAAATTTATTGTTGTATCAACTTACCATATGACAATTTTTACAATAATGAATGAATTCAAAATCATATCTGGCATTTAAGGTTTCATTAGAGATTAGTTTTTTAAGTTTATTCATCATATCTTTGGGAGGAAGAATTTTTGTCTTACCACTATTTTATTGAAAGCTCTACAGAACGGTTCAAAAACCGTGAATTTCGCACCGTTTGATGAAACATTTAAACATAATATAATCATATACAATAATATAATCAACCAAAAACGGGGGAATTGACTGTATAATTTCAGGGTAAAATTGGAGAAAGAAAAGTAGCTTTAAGGGCTTATGAGGTTATAAATAGAATAATGAAAAGATTTTTAAAAAATGACAGAAACTACAGAAAATTAAAAAAAATATTACATTCAAACAAATAAAAAAAAGGTACCACTAGGAAGATATTTACTTAGAGCTCTTCCTTTAAAAATGTGAGTATACGTCTGAGTGAAAATCAAGTTCGCAACGGAGAAATTCAAAATAACTATCACACCTCGAAAAGCCTTGTTTATATTATTGTTAGGTTTAGGGAGACTGGTTCCCCAATAGGGGCCAACGAGGTACAACAGATAAAGGAAGTGCCTACGTCATTTCACGTCATGAACCTCATAGGGCAGAATGAGAAAATTCCTATTTTTTCTGGAATATCACCTGTCAATTTTATGTTTCATATGAAGATTAGCATAAATGTGATTTGCTACTATATATTTTTTAAAGCAAAACAATTAAATAATTACAGACAAGACTTTTTACCAAAAAATTAATATTTTTTTCTCAGATTTATTTAGTCATTTTTTTTTTTAGATTTTCATGTCATGTTGCCATATGACGTTCTTTTTTTTCTTTTTTTTTTTTTTTTTTGTTNATTTATTCCATTCTGTTACTTAACATCTTGTAATTTGATGATATGATAAAATATAAACAAAATAAAAGATAAAAATAAAATAAAATTAACAATAAATAAATAAATGGTCATCACTGCGCAGGGAGAAGGGGCCCATCGATCCCACTCCCAATAAGTTTAGGCATTAAGGCCTAGGAGGTCGCGAGGCCATCTCCGTTTTAGTCGCCGGGGAGGATTGGAGTCCGAAGACAGGGATTGGGCAAATGGATTGGGTTGAAATTATGACGTTCTAACGCAATTTTTTCTTTGATACGGTTAATGTAATTTAAGAGACAAATTTCATATTTAAATTAGAGGAACATATTCACTGTTCTCTTTCTTCATTTTTACTGAACTTAGAATTTACTTTTGTGGGGCACAGGTCATATTTTTTTACTTCTACACAATCTCTTCAAATTTCCTTACTTCACTGATTTTCATTTTCAAAAATAATTATTTATATCTAACATGAAAGATAAGATTTGAACCCAGGTGTTCCTTGATCACATTGCTAATAATCATTAATCAATCAATAAATAAATTTTATTTGGATTTCACATTTTAAAGGTTTGTTTTATTATCTGGAAGAGAGACTAGTGTACGAGGTTGATGTTTATTATGCACTTAAAGCAAATATCCATTGAGGAACATAACGTTGCGGTAAAGCCATAATTCGCTAATGGTTAGGTATGTGTACCCCTAAGATAAGGGTGAGAGGTAAAAACCTGCTCACCTCGAGGGTAGGTTAGGTGAAGCGGTCCAAGGAGGTAGGAGAACTGGCCGTGGCCGGGCTAGGTCGATGCCACTGAGAGAAAGTTTTAGTGTTACATCAGAGTTCGCCGTTTCCGCCTTCTCGCCAGCTCCTTCAAAGGTCCCCTGCCCTTTGCCTCTTCCGTTCCTCCTGCAGGTCTACTGTCCTCAGCTTTCAACGAGATAAGAATCAAAATTTCAGCAGCAAGAGAAATCCTTCAAGAATGTTGTGTTTATCAAAGGAATAATGCCTTTTGCAATTTTCTTTCCATGATATATTTACCTTTTTTTTAAAATCCTAACAAACATTTAGAGCTGACTGTATATGATATCATAAATTAATGAATTAAAAAGCTTGTAAGCTAACTTATTTACAATACTTTTATTTTAGATATGTTTATTGTATTTTAAAGAGTAGTGAAAGCATCTTTGGTTTTCACTATATCCAGTAGCCACCACTGCGAGGGTATAGGGCTGACTGGTTTGCTGGATTATTATTAATCGGGGCAGAAAATTTATCAGCGTATCGGCCTATAGTCCGATTGAAGGGTCGCCTCCTCGAAGGGCTCGGACACCTTGGCCCAGTAACCCTTAGACAGGGTACTACCGACCGGAGCCAGCTGGACCCAGGTTTTCTAATGGTGTGTTACTTCTCGTTCCAACTTCCTCGATCTTTAGGGTTTGGGTAAAGGTACTAAGTACCATTACCACACAGGCGGAGTTACAAAGTCTTGGGACAATAATACTAATCATTATAAAAATAGGGTTTTGGTTTTATTGAGTTTTGAAAGAATGTACAGATTTTTTTTTCAAATCAACAAAAAGTTATATTAAATATTTTATGAATACATACGGTCTATCCCAAGATTGAGGTAATGACAAGTAACACATCATTAGAAAACCTGGGTCCATCTGTCTCCGGTCGGTGTCTTTAGTTACTTAATGAGGAGCCAACCTTTCAATCGGACTACAGGCAGATAGGCTGATAACTTGTCTGCCCCAAGTGTTTTCACACTTTGGCGAAACGTCAGATAAAATTATGATATAAAATTATTAGAAAATTTTCTTTAAATGTAGAAATCAAAAGAATTAATACTCTTTAATAATCCTTCCTCTCAAATAATTCCATATGCACAATTTGTAATGCATCACTGTATTTTATATATTAAAATAATATGT
>KZ807629.1:337082-365032 GCA_000696205.2 Oncopeltus fasciatus | reverse complement strand
TTGTATAAAATTAACGTGGGATTAAATACCACAAGTAATATCAGTATTTAAAAGGGTGGGTAATGAGGAGAGCAAGTGCTACGAGAGCAGTGGTGGGAGATTGGTCATACGGGTAATGAGGTAGATGGTGAGTATTGAACCAAGGACCTTTGGCTCAATGCCCTAATCACTGAATGACCGTGACCCCAATAATGCATATAATAAAAGTTTAATTTTACATAAATAAATAAATAAAAATAAGATTAAACTACGGAGTCAGTTTATTTTATAGAAAATAATCAAAGTCCATATATTGATTAGGAAAACAGATATATGAATAGGAACTAGGTTATTGTGGGAGAAGAAATACATTAAATCAGGTGTTCTACATTTACCAGTTGGCCAGTAGGTAGGAGAGTTGGGAGACAGGGTAGTGAGGTTGCTGGAACAGATGCAAGATTAAAGTGAGCAACCACGGGAGTTGGTCATTTTAGAGCCCTATTGCATGTATTTCGCATTAAAGTCCCCCACCTGAAGAATTTAATGAAGTCTCTAGCTGTATAGACTTATCAGCGGGACATTATATATAAGCATTATCGAAGGAAGTCGACTTAGTGGGAATTGGTACCAGAGTTGCTTGAATAGTTCGTCAGGACACCGTTAGCATTTCATTACTAGAAATATAAGGGTGAGGAAGGATTCATGTATTAACTGAGGCTGCGTTGGAAGTAGTCAGCCAAGTGCAACGGTAAGAGCACATACTCACATATTGTAGTTCTGAATTGGCGGTGAGGGTAGGGATGGGCGAGATGGTCGGTTGTGATGTTGGGAGTCGAGGCTGAGATGAAGTCTGTGGCTGGGATTGCTGGTGAGGCTGGCGTCTTGCCCTTAATAATCTAGGTCTGGGTTTTAGGTGCACCTGGGTGGGCATCTTTGAAGATATCTACTGTACGTGGACGACAGAGCTGTAAGAGACCCCTAACTGGATGGTGGGCGTAGTTGTCGGGTTAAAGGTTGCTGCGACGATTCTTGTTGATTATTAACTCTTTGTTCCATGTTTTTGTATACATCGTAGCCCCTATAGCTTGCGGAGTGGTTATTAGAGCAGAGGGCGCAATTAACGGGTTCCTCCCGTTTATTTTGTCAGTTGTTACTGTATTGCTGACCGCCGCTATTTGTACTTTTACTGGCAATCGCGGTACTCTTTATTTAAGGTAAGGTTATTCAACTGTAATTTTTGAGCGGTACAGTTCCGGAATTGTGTATATTTGCTGAACGTTGGGCGTTTCTTCGACATCTGGACAGATTAGTTCTGCAGTCTGCGATATGACCAGAAACCTCCCACGGGGTCTCTCTATACATCATTATCACCCAGATGATGACTTACAATTAAATTCGAATTATTGTCAATAATGAAAAAAAAATTTTTCCAATTATTTTGAGTATTTTATTCTCTCAAAAGGTTTATGTATATGTGTGAAATAAGAAAGTAACTACAAATTAAAGTAGTAATAATTAAAAAAGTCTTTATTTCTTCTATTTCAATGGTAATTACACATCCTTCTATAAAAGCTTCAACTAGTTCAGTCTTCGAAGAGAAGCCGGACGTGGGATCCTAACTTAGCTAAGTAAAAAAGGACTTCTAAAAGTTATTGTTCTTCTTTTATTTCGACTTCCCTCAAAAAAAATATTATAGGTTACTTTTTGGAAAAAAAATTGTACTACAATATAAACATACATAAATTTCTTATATAGAGAAAAATATTCCAATCGTTTCTTCTATTATTTTAAGGAAACAAATAGCCTGTAACGGACTGAAGCCCTTTTTGCTTAGTCTCATTCAATTTAACTTTTTATTTATTTTTAACTCTTGAAAGATTCAGTGGAAAGGATATGACTGTTTGGGAATGTTCTTATGAGGCGGGTGGGTTCCAAGAGGACGTTTAAGAAAAGCAATAGAAACAGACAATTATCCAGGACGGAGAGGGAGGTTTTGGACTTGAAAGAGGCCGAGAAGAGGGGACTTACAAAAGAAGGCTCAAATAACATTTTTCCGTCTGAGCCCCCGGACTAAGGAGAAGGCTGAAATTACACTTGGCCATCCTCTCCAAACACCCTTCCTCTCAGCCGGTGTGTGGGGAGACAAAGGATTCACCTTCCTTTTACACGTAGACTTCAATTAAATATTCCCTTTTCCTCTGTAAAAGCCCTGTCTAAACATTAAACTAATATCTTGAAATTCAACTGTTACAATAAGTCATAACGAATTTAATTTTCTCTTAGCACGTTTATGAGTTCCATTAGTTGAGCATTTTAAGTTGAACTAACCTATCCTGTCCATATTATCCATAATATTATTTTATTTACAGGTCTTTCATAAGAAAATATCATATGATGAAATGAATTGAAATATATAAAAATTGTTTATGTTTATTTATGGGTGAATTACCATAATTAAGTCTGGGGGTTATATATCGGGAAACTAGGAGAGTTGTTGGAATGCGAGTTGCTTGAAAGGGATTGTACTAATGCAGGATAAAGATTAATAGTGAACATGTATTAAAAAAAGATAAAATTAATCTACTAATCATTAACATCATCATTAATAGGTTCTGTTAATAGGTTACTGTAGGAATAAGTTTATATGTAATAGGCGCTGGAGGTATGGACAGGGAGGTTAGAAACGTCAAAGGGCTGGTTTATAATAGCTCGAAAAATTCGGATTGAAAGCATTGTATAAGTAGAATGTTAGATGGTTTGGCTGCTGATTTTATTGTGCTTAGACAGATTAAATTTGATTCTATTAGTTTCGTATTATATCCGATATATTGCCACATTTTGTGTGTGTGTGTGTGTGTGGTTAGTATTGCCTGGAGATTTAGTAATCTGTTGAGACATTCATATTATCTGTTTAGTTTCTGAATTTATAATTTCAGTTGTGAGTTCTGGTGAAATCCGTACTCTCGTACGGATTCATAGTTGGTAGAGAATTGCCAATGAAATATATTCGGGTATATTTGCTGGAACATTAGCAAACCCAAAGTAACATGAAGGCATTTATCTTAATTCATTGTGATTTAAATGTGGTGAGAGATCTTCTTGGAAGTGCAATTACAAGGCTGTTACTTCAAACTTCAATCGTGAAAAGAATTTCTTATTATAAGGCTCCAATTACAATGATCTCCTTCGATGTTAGGACATTTGGATTAGAAGGATACTGGCACTGAGGCAGTAGTCGAAGTATATATATGCTAAGCTGCCACGAAGGGTTGGTTTGCGATAATATTTAAAATAATCCAACCAAAACAAAGATGGGTTGGTAATTAATCAATGAAAATTTATTAATCTTTTAGGAATTTTCCTCTAGATAGGTGGAACTTTCTAAAGTAATTAAGCAAATCTACCAAAACTAAATAGATAAAATCAGTTGACATTGAGATGATTCCTAAAGAATTGTTATTCCTACTTGACCTGCAGATATTAAAGAAAATAAACTACTGAAAATCAGGAATATTTCATTTCTAATGCCAACGTTGCGACTTAACGTATAGGCCATTTTAGGGTTAGCAGTGATAGCACTGGCTCTAGATTAATGTTGATCAATAAGTAGAGCAGTATTTTTGTAGTGATTGATGTAAAAACTACCTCTCACCATTATTACCTCTGAAGTTTGCTTAAAATTTAAGTTGTATTACTGAAAACCGATTCCCGACACTTGAACTACCAAAATAAACGTAAAGGGACATGAATCAACACAAAAAATAAATAAATGCAACTAAAATAACTTTAATTAAATAGATTTCCGTTAATCCTCTTTGGGATAGTCGGAAAGGGCTGGAATATCCAGAAAGATGGAGGGCTATTTTGTGGGGTTTTTCCCGAGCTGTGGACTGTACATTTGAATGAGTGGAGGAAGAGCAGTGACTAACTGTGACTGGTTAGGCAGGCTGGAACAGTGACAATGAGATCCGGATGAGCGAGTGTGAACAGCAGTCGTTCTCGCTATATCCAGGCAAAGCTGGTGTAAGCGTGTCAAGTTAAAAAGCCTCAGTAAGCCCACCTGGCCCGCTATTTTTAGGCCAGTTGTTTGGGCCATTCCAATTCTTGTTTATATCCACTTCTCCATTAGTCGGGGCCTAATCCAAACGGGCTGGCTCTAAGAAAATACGATAAAACAAGCTTACTCCCCTCGTTATATATTAATTCTATTGTTCTTTGCTTAAATTACCTACAAAAATTGTTTTACTTTATATTAGGTAGAGCTTCACTATTAGTTTTTATTGTGCAATTATCATAATGATATATTTTTTATATCAACTACATGTCTATGTTTTACTTAAAAATAACAATTTCTATAAAACATATTGTCTAAGGACTATTTCGAGTAACACAAAGATGATTACTACTACTCATTATATANTACACTTGAACAGAGAATATTTTTAGCTTCTCAAAACGTAGGATAAGTGAAGATCCGTTGATATATATATATTTTTTTTTTTTTGCCTCCCATTCAACCAACTCGGGTCTTGGATTGCAAGGCTAGCTCTAGATACCCTATTCTACGGAATGAGTTATCTAGCTCGTCCCGGTGGTGTAATGGTTTAGCACACCGGCCCGGATAGCAGGAGGTCCAGGTTCGAGTTCTGGCTGGGACAGATAGATTTTTTATTCTATTCCCTCTCATTAATTGTTTAAAATTTTCATGGGATAATAAACCACAATTAAATAATTATTTATTACCTACAAAAATTTATCCAAGTATTACGTTAACGAAAAACTAATGAAATTTTCTAATTCATTTTGATCTGTAGGAAAGAAAATTCAGGAAAGAATGAATTTAACCACTTCTTTGCAGAATTACTTATTATTGCTCAGGACATGCTAGAAAAAAGACGCCAACTTCAGGACTCAGTCTAGTAGATTATAGTGTATTTAGGGGACTACTGCTATTGGGCGCGCTATGAGGCGTTGAATTCACACAGCGGGAAATAAAACAAGTTCTGCGAAGAACAAACTAGTTTCATACTTAAATTTACCTCATTACCGACCCTTATATGGACGAGAGGTTACATGAGTAAGCTGGAGTAAGTTGGACGCTACACAAGAGTGAAGGATGTAAGTAATCCCGATTTCTGTGCATCCGAACGTACATGGAATACGAGTTGATTACAGATTATTGCTTAAGTCTTACCTCCAACCTGTAATCCTAAACGTAACTTTCACACTCGTTCCTAAGCCTGAAACCCTAATAAACGGACCAAGCAAGCATCTAGCACGGAACTCTTAAATAATGATCGCGCAGATCTTGACCAGTAAAGTATTACCATGGACTCCTTCATTTCCTTCCGACATCCAGAAATCTCTGATTATATACCCTACTTTGCTGTACACTAATCGTTCTGAACAATAAGGATTTGTTCCATATTTGTGGGGAGAGGCTATATCTCAACTTTTCAGCAGAAAGGCTAATCATATTTTCCAAGAGAAATACGTCGAAAAACACGATAAAACAGACGAAGAGATTTTAAAGTGTACTTTGGAAAGCCTGAGGAAGTAATCGAAGATTAATCTCTGAATCCTACAAGCAATCACCATGACCCCCGCCCCTCAACAATAAGTCGCGGGCTCTGCTAATGTGAAAAGTTGGGATGAACTCATGTCAGGTGCCACCCTTATAATAAAAAGTTACACCTCAACCACCCTTATTTATTTTGAATCGGAGCTACCACCAGTTGATATCCCATTCCTAATGTACACCAATTATTAATTCTGAAACTCTATGAAAATATTATATGTGATTTAAAATTAAATTAAGCGGATTATCACATAAAACATATCCAGTACACAAAACATATCCAGTTTAAATAGCTTTATACTCAAATTTCTTTAAACCAATTAAGTATTACCGATACATTTGATCAAAAACTGGTCTAGTGGCTGTAAAAAATATACTAAAAACGCATTAGGTACATTTAAAGCAATAGAATGTGACCTTGATGTGGTGTGTTTTCTGTATTTCTAGTGATTGAGATACATGAATCATATTTATTGTCAGTTTGTCAGCGAGTTTTCAAAGATTAGAAGTTCAATATGTCTCCCAAAAGAAGAAGTTTTGAAAAAAATTCTGAAAAAATTTCAGGTATTTGAGATGGTACCTGTAGATAATTAAGTCCTCTTAATTTAAAGTATGTATTAGAGTATTCGATCTGTTTTGGGGGAAACTAAATTGTGGCAAAGCGGTAGCAATCCAAACTGTCCACTTTCTTATAATAAAATTGATTTTAATGTGGAGGATAAGTGAATAAGCTAATTATGATCGTAGAATTTGCAATAGTTTTTGTGGGGTTAGGTTATTCGGGCAGTAAAAATGGTAGTTAACACTACGATATCATTTATAGATGTAGGTGATACGCGCGATGAGCAAGGGAGATTGAACATATAGGTAATGAGGAGGGCAAGTGCTACGATAGCAGTGGTGGGAGATTGGTCATACAGGTAATGAGGAGAGCAAGTGCTACGATAGCAGTGGTGGGAGATTGGTCATACGGGTAATGAGGAGAGCAAGTGCTACGAGGTCAGTGGTGGTTGATTGGTCATACGGGTAATGAGGAGAGCAAGTGCTACGAGAGCAGTGGTGGGAGATTGGTCATACGGGTAATGAGGAGAGCAAGTGCTACGAGAGCAGTGGTGGGAGATTGGTCATACGGGTAATGAGGAGAGCAAGTGCTACTCTAGCAGTTGAGGGCGTTATGTAGGTCTTGTGAGCAATAAAGCTGTTGAACTACACGATTGGAGTTGCATGAGGTAGCACATATGGCTAATGAGATTTGTTAGTGTCCCGATATCAATTGTAGGGGTTGCTCATACGGAAAATGATGTTCGTAAAATATATGACAGCCGTTGAACAAAGATGAAATAGATTAAGAATGCCTAGTTAAAATAAAAGTACGAAACAAGGGGGCTTAGACGCACTGGGGGAGGGGGTCGATAAGAGGTGTAGAGAAACCAAGGTTCACCCCTTCCCTTTTTCCACCTACCCCCATATTCTTCCACTTAATAAATGTCCTACGGCAGAAAACATTACGGCTGGCTGCTCACAAAAGACCATTGTTAATACCCTGGAATTTTGCCTTACCCTATCTCAATCTGACGCAGTATCGTACTGGCCCATATCAAAACCAAAACCTGACATAAAATTTTCTTTTCCTTTTATTTATATATTTATTTATTTTTAATGCACTAGAATGTGTTAAGGTTAATAAAAATGTTCTCTATTAAAATATATATCTGTCACTGACGCTTATACGCAGCTCGGATTTAAATATATATTTTAGTACCATGAGATTCAGGAATATGCAAATTCCATAGAACAATAATATCTATGAAGCTTATTAAAAATAAAATTCAGCCTGGTAATTATATAAGTGAATCAAATATAATAAAGTAATTATTAAGAAAAATTATAAAAAAAAGTGTTAATAAATTGGTCAAGTAGTCTCAAACGAGACTCTCACCTCTGTCAAACGGACTTCCCACTTCTTTTTATAAGAATTAACAAATTTCATTGATTAATTGACTTATAAAATTATTTCACAGATTCAAAATTTAAAATAAAATTGATGGTATGAGAATAAAATATTTATTGGAACGCGGAATGCCTTATATTCAAGAAAAATAATATTTAACATCAATAAATCAGAAAACAAAACTATTTACAAGAAATGCTCAGGGAGCCAGAAAAAAAAAATATTTCTTCCCCCGCCGGGTTCGGAAATCGAACTTACCGGGTAGGTGTGCTAAACTGTGCATTTCTTGTAAATAATACAGGGTGCGATTACATACCAAATTAATTTAATATTTAAATAGAAGTATCAGTTAGAACGTGAATGTTTTAATAAATAGCCGACAATGTTAGCTCCTTCGAGTATAAGACGATATGTTCTTATCTGATCAAATTGCATATTGTACACTTATCATAACTCATTCTGCTTTGTAAATAGTCCATTGTATGCGCGCGCGAGCGCCCACACACGCACACACACACACACGCCCACACACACACACACACACATATATATATACACATAATTTATGCAGATAAGTTATACCTTAATGTACCTAGGTAGTAGTTTGAGACTATTGTTTACATTATGTGATTATGAGAATTACCTATCCAAACAAAAAATTTTGTCCAATAATGGAAAACAAGGGACATGATTGGATGTTTGGTACTCACAATGTACATTTAGCTTCCACTTGTCTTCTAGGGCAGAATCAGGGATCCAGGGGTTCTCAGCTCGACAAGTGAGGTACTTCCCATCGTCATCTATCACAGGAATGAAGTTAAGGATGCTGATGCTTTGGTTCCCGTCCTCGGCAATCTAAAAATACAAATGTATGTGGAATATACAACTTCAAATTTAACTATAATAGTAAGACTAATACAATTAATAAAGCTATACATCAATAATATAGTCTAATAGTTAATATTAGATAACAATTTGATTTTCATAAATATATGAATCTTTGTCGAATAAAGATGCTTACTCTGATGACACACACACACACACACACACACACACACACACACACACATATATATATATANATTGCATGTTTTTATCACAAAATATATATATATATATATATATATATATATGGCATCGTATGCTGCACATGAAATTTATCGTGTATAGAAATCATTTGATTCCTCTGAATCTGGGCTCTTGTTATCTCTTAGTTTAAATTAACAAAATAAATTGTGCGAAATATGGAATTTTGATGTATGGAACCCATTTTTAGTAATAATATGTACGCCCCCGTGTACTCAAATATCCCAGTAGATTCGAATTGGTAGGCATTATTTTAGTCAAATTTAAAAAAACAAAAAAAAAAAAAACTATGTCTGTAGTAGCACGTCATAGAAAAGTTAGAGATATTTTTTGTAGCAGAAAATATATCCTTACTCAGAAGAATCAAGCAATGGAGAAAAAGAATCAAAGGCCTATACTATAGAGAGAAAACAAAGGGCCGTCCAAGCTGACGTATAATTTGCGCTAGCGTTGCTCTATCCGTAGAACAAGCAGAAATAAACTAATTAGCCAGTACACTTAGTAAGGTTATCTTAGCGGGAGCAATTAGAGAACGGTTCGCTGCTCAACACGCTAGAGGCACTTGGACAAGCGTTTGTATGACTTGGGCGAGGTAGCCATCCGCCGACTCCCTGGCACATGTGTTCTGTAAACAGTTCACACTGTTTCAGGAATTAATTTCCTCTCGCGCAACATTCTCCATCACAATGGCACATCCCTCAACCATCTTACTACGAAAAGAAACTACTGGACAATAAATATGCTTTCTTTGGAAACTTCCTGTAACGAAGGCTCTCAAATTTGTCCTTTTATTAATAGAGTCCAATTTCCTTTTTCTAGTTCTAATTATTGATCATGTTTTGGGAAATGATGTAGTAACGGGGTAACTATAGTAAGAGAGTAGTTTTTTAGAGATAGTGATTTCTAGCTATTTAACTTGGTCAGGTAAATTGGATAATTATTTACTAATTGTAAGTATTGAGATTACTGGAAATGGAACATTCGAAAGGAATAGACTTTCAGTAGTGAGTAGCAAGATATCACTATTTAAAATAAGAAATAAAAGGAGAAAAAAAAAAACGAAAGTCTAATAAATAGCTGACAATGTTAGCTCTTTCGAGCATAAGACGATATATTCGTCTTACCTGGGGTTTAGACTCGGAGTAAAGTGCGCTGAGTAGAAGGAATTATCTAGCTAGCCTCGGCGGTACAATGGTTAGCATAACTGCCCAGAAAGCAGGAGACCCGGGTTCGAGTCTCGGCTAAGGTAGTAAGATTTTTTTATTCTATTCCCTTTCATTTCTTGTATAAAATTAACGTGGGATTAAATACCACAAGTAATATCAGTATTTAAAAGTGTCTTATGTTTCTGATAGAATAGTTGTGAAACAAAACAATCTACAAGAAACAATGATATAAACAGAGTTTTTTCTATTAATTAATTTTAAAAAATACACATTTTTTAAATTGTATTTTTTTGGATCTACCTTGACCGAAACCCAACAAAAATCGAATATTAGTAGAGAATTTTTTGGTGTTTGATCAAGGTCGATCATAAAAAGTTAAATTAAAAAAAAATGTGTATTTTTTATTATCTGCCGACTGTTCGGCTTATTTTGTAATCCATCTTAAGGGCTGTTGAAATACGATCTCATAAGAAAACATGAGAAAAACATGCTTAGGAAATCCACAGAATGGGTAGAAAGTTCACCACATCTACCTATGACGAACATGAGAGGGAACGTATCGTCACATGGATCAAATGTTCATGACTGAGACCTGAGGGATGTGAGGTGGTGGGTGTATAGAAATATTTCGGATAAGTAGCCTAATGGTTTGGGTGACCAGTTTGACAGGTTAATTTGGAGGAGGGCTAATTGTTCTGTCGTTAACTAGATTGTGTTGTAAGTTGATGTGAACGGTTTCAGATAAAAGGCGTTTGCGTTCATATGGTTTAGTGGAAAGAATAGTAATGTTTTCAAAGTCGAATATTTCTCCTTCGTGAATGAAATGTTTTGTGAGGGCAGTTTTTATTTCTTGTTAATGTCATTTTGTGATTGTTGATTCTAAGGGAAAAGAGGTTTTTAGCGTGGCCAATGTATGACCCATGGTAATTAGGAGTGTTAAGGGCGGGGTGATGAGGGCCTTTTAGGTGGGTGTAAGTAGATTTAAATTTGTTAGTAGTGGAAAAAGCATGCTTCAGGTTAGGTAGTTATCTTTCGAAGAATGAAACTTCTAAACCCTTTTACATTTAGTTACAAAATGAGATTTTCTTCGGAAATTCTAAGGTTGAATGGGTCACTGAGTTATTGACTACCGAAAGCAAAAGAAATTTCAACTTTTCCAACATCATTCGAAATTTTTCTCCTTTGAATTGTTTGCAGTAGATCAGCTCATTTGGGTACGATTCATGCGATATTGAGACAATAAATCCAATTTAAAGGGTTTGAAAGGCAAGTCCCTAACGAGGCCATTATTGACTTTTTATTAAGGAACTTAGTCCATCGAAGAAAGTTTTTAACGGTCTAGAAGTGATATACCCTATTAAAAGTGTGGACCGTGCGGCGGCGGTGCCTGGTGACAGGGCTTTCTAATTAGCTGTAAAATGAGTTCTGAAAGAAGGAATGGGCAAAAAGGAAATTGTCCAGTTTTATGTCTGAGTAAGGGAAATAAAACAAACCGGTATCTGATTACCTGTGTCAATGGAACTACCCACTTCACTCAGAGAACTTTCTAATGTCTCCAGCGATCAGAATCTACAGAAGTAGAATTCTTTTTATATTCCCATATATATGTTTGTATAATTTTGCTTTCTTCAGTAAGACTAACCGAACTTTCCAAATTGGTTTTTGTACTTATTAGCACTTAGTATGTTTCCTGAAATCAGAAATACACTTTTTTTTTTCCCTCAATTATTCTAATTTTATTTATTTCAGGAGAAGGCGTATGCTACTCTTATTCAGGTGAAGCTGAGTAGACGACAATCGCTTCATGGTCGACTAGGGAAAAAATTTTGTGCTACAAATGAACTTAGAGATATGAATTATGCATTCCTAATATACTAAATTCCATTCAACTATCAGAGAATTTTTGCTCTTTTAACTTAATTTTTTTAATGGCCTAAATTGAATATAGGAAAATCATGTTTCTTTATGCATGTTAATTTATTTTGGTTTTATTATTTCGGAAGGTTATTAAACATAGACCAGAATGAACAAGTACTTTGTGGTCAATGTTTTGTGCGGTCTGCATGCCTGAACCAAATGCCAGTAGACGGTTCAGGCCTTATTTACTTCTTTAAATGACATTATATGTATTAGAAAAACTATTAAATTCCGTCAAGCTTTTGAAAAAAAAAAAAAACTATAACTCATAAAAATAAAAACTCTGCACTACTCAATTTACTGAAGTATGCATTAGAACAACTTTTGAAATCTATTATAACTTTGTCTCAGAAAAATACTTGATCCCGGTGTGACTACTCTTTTTCCTTTAAAATAATACATTTAACATATTATTACAAGGATTCTCAACTATTAATAAGTAATAATTACTTTCTTACCCACATTGAACAAATAATTTTGATAAACATAAATAATACCATAATTATAAAATACAATGAATAATAATAGAAAAAATAATTTAATAACAATAAAAGAAAATTTTAAATAATAATGCTAATTAACTTGTGTGTTCTCCAATAAAAAATAATGACAAAAATACTAAAATACACATTTAGATCTATTAATTCCCAGACTTATCAGTTTTAAATATTAAAACTTTAAAGTTTTTAACTGATCAAAATAACTAAGTGGTAATAGTTAAAGTCTTGTATTAATAAATATATACCCAACATTTGATCATAAATCTAAATTTTATTAGAGGACTCGGAAAGCTGAAAATTTAAGTGGATATTCTTTTAACAATAGTAAAAGACAAAAAAAATAAACACAGTTCAATCAGATACTATAATTTATAGGCTTGATCGGCTTCCAAAAGCTATCAACATCTTAATATTTTCTAGCCATTGGACTTTACCGAAATTTTTGTCACTTTAACATCCTAATTGGACATAATTATATTTACAAAATCATTCATACGAACATCTTGGTCTGAAAAACAAGCTTTTTTTCAATGAACTTTTTAGTTTTCTGTTTTCCCTGTATTTTTTGTTTTTTTATTTGGCATAAATGATCATGTTTTGAATTATTATATTATAGAAACAACTATTTTATTACATAGTATAAGTTGAAAAGTATTATATATAGGAAATATACTAATTTCCTTACATTCTTAGCGATCTTCTTGATTTGCCTACTTCCTTTCCACCAGGTAATGACGGCTACAGGTCGGGAACCAGTAGCTTGACATTCAATTTCATACCTCTTGTCAGCGGAGAATGGCTTCTCTTTATTTAGGATTTCAACTGAGACTGGTTTCACTGGAAAAAACAAACAACGAAAACAAAAATAAAATATATAAACAAAATTAAATGCACATTTTAAAATTATATCTAAGAGTTTAATATTTTTAATGGCTTCAGGCAGAATTACTAAAGCTATTACCAAAATGGATTATGGTCTATATAACTTTACAAAAAACAAAACAAAGGAAAAACAATAAAACTATTATCAAACTTATGCGGAAATATTGATATAATTTAACAAATTAAAAAAAAAAATTTTCGCAATAGATTCGACAACGTTTTACTTAGATGTCTTTATTTATAATGATATTAAAAGACAATATCCACCTTATTATTTATAAGTGAAGCTGCCATATATTAGAGGCGCTTTACAATCCATCTAAGTTGTAAGTATGTAAGCTCTGCTCATTCATTTTCCTCGCCCCTTCTAGGACATTGGAAATGGCCTCTGGGGCACCTTCGTCTCTCAGGGCCGCGGTAGGGGTTGTCAGGATCCGTCGTAAGGGATTGTACTAGACATAATGTCCGTCAAATACAGGAACTGTGGAAACAGCTAATTCCTCTCAATCGAATAGAATAGAAGTCGGTTAATATTTGTATTTGAACTCCCATAAAATTAAATCCCACAAGAATATAGACTGTTTTTCTTATTAATAATACAATTTAGGTTCATTTTCATTGCTGTAACCTGATATTACCCCTGCTTCATACAAATGTTTTACCTATTCCTAATATTTCAGGTTATCCTCCCTTCCTATTCGTCCAAACTCACCCTTTCATTAGGGTTTTAGCAACCATATGGCAAATTGATAAGAAATGATTATAGGTTCAAGAACATAAAATTAAAGTTATGTTGAGGTAAATCCTTAATCTTTAACTCTAAAAAAAAATTAGCCATGAATAAATATGTGTTGTTTTCACTGCTCTAAATTTAATAATATGCCCCCTGGAGCAAAAAAAAAAAAAAATTATATTCGTATGTAACATTTAAGAAAATATTCAACAACTTTCGTTCCATTTTACTCAATGAAGAACTCAGCTTTCTTTTTATATTAAAAAACCATGAGTTAAATTTCTTTAAGACAAACTCCAGGTAATCTACTACTTAGACAGGTCCTTTTTTGCTCAACAAACACCTTGTTTTTTGCTTTTTGTTATGAAAAACTGTGAACTGAGTCGGTTCCTTTAGTGCGTTGACACACATACACACATGTATGTTTACATATATAAATATATCTTCATATATATGTAAATATTGCTGACTATTACATTGGTATCTCAGCTACATTCATAAGGAATTGTCTAAACTAAAAATAAGTAGTTTACTTGAATAGGAAAGAGCTTAATTTCAACAAACAAATATTGAGATAAATTGACCTACAATGACTATTATGGAGGGTGAGATTGGTAGTGTAGTAGTAGGGTGCTTTAATAAAAGTAATTATACTTTGGATTGGAAGGACTCCTCACAGGATGTATACATATGGGTAATTGACCGCCTTAGCTCTGTACTGAATGTCTACATTGGTGAATTATTCGTTTCTTTTTGTTATGGTTCTTTCTATAATTGATTGCAATTATCAGTATAATTTTATTTAACTCAGTTCTATACAGGGATAGGTTGTAATACAAGATAAAAATATTTGAAAAAATATTATTTTTATAATTATTTTTCGTATATCCTTCTGTTCACTCTAATGATATTACTGATTTCACTCATTTTCAAAGGATCCATCGCAAGTAAGTTAAATGAAAAGATAACGAGCTCAAAATGAAATTTAAAAACAACACTTACTTTGTTGTTATTATTAATTTATTCAAAAAGCCAACATAAGAAAATAAAAATATGTGAAAGAAAACATTTTCCTCTAATGACTTTAACTAACATTTTACAAGAAAAATCCCAAATTAATTACTTTTGTTTCTTTTTTTAGCATCATTTCATTTAGCGCTTGCGTTGGTTTTTTTTTTTGCATGAGAAATAGAGAGAATATTGAAATTCGAAATTTTCACAGTAGTTAATTTATTAACATAGAATTTCATTTAAAACAGATGATTATTAAATATAATGTACATATTCGTAGGAAAAATAATATGATTTTTTTTTCATAACTGGAAGAAGAAGGAATGTTTTGAAAACCTTTATTTTCTTCCCCTGCTCTTCAAAAACTTAGTGAAGAATGGGAAGAATTTAGAAGGCTTAAAGGGACAAAGAGACTGCTCAGGCTCCTACTCATCTGGCTTCGTACGCCAAGAGGCTTAGTTTGCAATGGGAACTTTGCTAGCCTCCTAACCTACTCTTCTAATTGACAAAACTCCAAGGTGTATCGGATCTGGGTTAGGTCTTCTGTAAAGGGCTGAACATTTCACTGGCATTATCCCTTTTCAAGCTCTTTATGTGTGCTGCTGCTCGTCCTAATCATCCTTTCTTTCTCTTTTCTCAGAAATGCTGGATAACACATCTAATCAATATTATGTGTTCATTCACTGATAGATTTCGTAAAAATATAAATTTATTTAAATTTCTTTCGGCCAAGATCTTATCTCCACCCGCTTCACACATTTCCACAACAAGCTTCCATGACACCCTAATCCATATACTCCAATTCCCTCCCCGACACTAAAACGAAGATGGCCTCGCGAATTCTAGGGCATAGACGCCTAAATTTACTAGGAGTAGGGTCAATGGTCTTCTTCTCCCTGCAAAGGGACATTTTATTTACTAGTTTCATTTCTTGTATATATGAAAATTATTAAGCCACCGAATTATAAGATCTTTTATGAGCAGAAAGTTATAAATAGATATTTATAAAAAAAAAAAAAAGTTCAAAGATATTTTCCCATAATTATCTCTATTGATTATGATCAATCAATGATAATTGTCATTTCATTCAGCTATTGGTATATATATTCATTGTGCGGTGCATAGTAATTTATTTTCGCACTCGTAAGTGGAAACAGCTCCTTTAAAAAAGTGATATACTGTAACATTTATACTTATATATAAGTGTGAATTTACATTAGTGCATATATTTTTTTATAGAAAGACTTTATTATTATTGTAATTGAATCTTGACAGTAAATTCTTAATTAAGATGGCCATTAGCGAGTAAGACTGAAACTCTGCAACAAATATATGCAATAAAATACAGGAGAAGAAGTGTCAAAAGTTGGCTTCAACATTTGTATTTAAANTCCTCATGGTGCTAGGATAGTTCGAAAGGCTGTTCGACTCCATAGACTAATTTACTCGAAGGAAATGCTTTGCTCTCTGGCAGAATGGAGGGAGAGCTGGAGACGCTATCGGAAGTCGCCGGTTCATACTTGCGATCGATATTAAAACAAAAGCGGTTTCTCTTCCGAACCATATCCCTTATATCGCAAGCCCTTATCAAAGTTAGTCGCTTGCAAATGGCTTACAGCGGTTATGTACCGTGAACAAGGCTACCGATTGGCTTGCTGCCACCTTCTTAGTCTCAACCAACATTTATTTGCTAATGACAACACTTATTATAATATTTAGTCATATGTTTGCATTAAATTATGAATTAATAATAGCTTTGTTTTTGCAATAAAAACAAAGCCAATATTTAAAAAGAAATATAATTTGTAAATGTATTATTTGTAAGTAATCTAAAATGTTACTCTTTGGTGACTGTCATCATTGTTCTTTTTATTCAAAGCACTCTTATACAATTTCATGCCGTGTTAATTTGTTTGGACGTAATTTATCGGATTATTCTGATCTTGATTGTTTTGTGTACTGACTTACTTTGGCCTTGGAGTCGAGGATGTTCATAGAGTCAGATTTGTAATTTGTTTTTAATAAGTGCAGACTAAATACGTGAAACGGAGAATTTCTTCTGAAATCCCTGAACATACTCTATTCATTTACCTCATAATCTCAGTGTGAAATGTAAAACGCCTTCGAGGAGTATTTAGTTCTTAATACTGAAATATGGTTAATTTAAGATCTAGCTTTGTCCGTTCAAATGGCACATATATAGCTTGATTGTTAACATTACCTGCATTGCGAATGACAGCAGCCAAAAAAAACTTGAAAAAAATACTTGCTGTGTCATAGTTCAATTTCGATCTGTTAGGTTTACATTCTGGTAAACCTCCACGATTGATTAATTGTTGAAGAAATTCTTGATAGAGCAAATCAGTTCATTTTTAGTAGTATGACAATTTTATACACTGGGGTGTTGAGTGATCTAGTTTGACAAATTATAATAGCAGTATTGGTTTATTTTTACTTGAGTCTCGGTATTACTCGGTAGATAGATACATTCTACATTCATGTATCTATGTGATTACATGAATTCGATTGGTGTCATTGTCGCTCACAGATTTGTAACGGACAGGGATCTAAGACCTACCCGATCCTATTCTGGTTGGTATTCACTTACATTTTACGCAGAATATAACTACACTCTCTACTTATATAAAACATTTAATGACCTGCTGCAACGTTATTTTGTTGGATTAAATTCTCAAAGTAAAATTTTTTAGACCCTATTTTTTATGTCTTAAAACTTAATAATTATCAACAAATTAAGATGAAGTTGCCATTTTAAAACAACTAATAACTGAAAAATGATATGGAACAAATTCTACATGTAAGGCTATTTGGCAACCTCTCTGCTTCGCAGTTCTCAAAAGTCAGCTACCCGTAAAGGGATTAATTAAATCCTCGCTCGTTTTTAAAAACGTGTTAATTGTTTTTTTATAAAGGTGATTCCCTTACTCACGAATCAGCAGTTACTCTCATTACGATTAATTTATTCATCAGAGAGAGTAGACATTGTTCATAATAAGTGTGCCAAAAACTCCTTGAAACATTTTTAACAAATTTTTTCGAAAGATCGACAAATGCTTTGCCTGAAAGAGTTATGTCAAGTTCAAATTAATTAACTTCATTTCATAGCTTATTTTGGGAAAAAGAAAACCTATCTGTACATATTGGATTCCTATAAATAAAGTTCAAAAGGCTTAAATAAGTTTTATTTATGACAATGGATGAGAAGGAAGTTTAAGTTGAATAATGTTATCCCATTTAAACAAAGCTAGAAACTTGCATTTAGTGGTGAGTGAAATGGAAAAAATGGGCAGATTAGTGTTTTATTAGTATTAACACACTTTACTGTGTATAAGTTTCTAGATCATTGAGGATTCATCAATAAGCCCAGGAAGTAGACAATTTGATAGAAAATTTATAAATGGAATCTCAAAATGGTAAGGATGAGAAGAGAGCGAGATAAAAATAAGAGATAGTTTGAGAAAGGTAGAGAGGGAAGAGCGTGATGAGAGGAAAAAGTGAATAAAATAAATGAATTAATATTTAAAAAATTTAAATCCAATATCATGAATAAAAAAACACAATCCATTTCAAATATTCAAAATAATATAAAATCATAATGATAAAAAATTAAAGCAATTTTTCAGTTGACAAATTCTTGTCAGTTGACAAATTAAAAATCAGCCGACAAATTCTTTTGATTTTCTTGTTATTTTTTCTGATCTTACTTACTAGACACCAAAAATGATTTATGATCATTAATGATAAAATTCATCATCAATCAAATCATATTTATGATTACCAAAAATGATAAAATTTAGTTATTGGCTGAAATTGGTCGAAGGGGAGGAGTATTTAAGAAGATTGCAAAACTCAATACCTTAATATTATTAGCTTTACAAAAAAAGAAAGTATAGATAGGTATTAACATAGACATAGTTGTGAAATATGTATTGTTCTAACATTTATGATTCATAACATCTTACATAACACATATTAGAGAAGATATTTATAAATGTAAATTAAGGTTTTCTATTGAGAACTATAAATTCATTGTAGGAATTCATTTATTGTATGAATTCATTTTTAATAGAAAATAAAAAATAAGGAAGTGGCGTTTAGAGGAAGACCGATTTAAATAGATTTATTATTAGCTTTATGAAAGAAATGTGTAAAACACAGTCGTTGTTAAATATAATTATAAAGAAACGTATATTTATTAAGAAGGATAGTTAAGATAAGTGTTTATTGGTAGTAATAATAATTTTTTTGTGGAAAATAAAAGCGATTTCTCCAATTTCTTATATTGTGTTTTTTACACAATAAAATACTGGGACACATAAAATACTTCTTACTGCATTTAAAACTCCTATTTCTACTGACAGAAGTTCTATATTAATTTTTATTAATCAATGCCTACTTATGCTTATGTATATAATGCATATGACCTCTTCTTCTACAGTAAAAATCCAGTTACAAATATTTATTTTCAGGACTAATTTATATTTTCTTATACTCCAAATTCATACATTATAGCACTCTCGAAACATTCATTTTTTGAAAGACTTCTATTTTGAAAATAATAATGTTTGTTTTGATTAGGTTTATTAAATATAGATTTTTTTTTATAATGAGAAATGTATTTGCTAATCATTGTAAAGCTGTTGGATTCCTTTTCTGCCTACTATGCCTAGAAGTACCAATAATACTACTGGACAGTATCATTGGTGTTAGCTTGCATCTTCAATCTTCAGTCTTCAATGCAAACATTTCAACGCACTAAATACGTTACACAGCTTTAGGCCTTATGTGAAATTCAAATAGTCACCGAACCCTTCTTTCAGCCGAGCATTCCACTAGGGTTTACACACAAGTTTTTAGTATTTTTAAGACCCTACTAAAGACAACCTGCTGATATAATTTAAGAGTAAGCTTGCGTCGATCCACTCTATTGAAGACAGCTTTGAAGTCCATGAAAATGGATGGTTACCTGTTTTGTGTAGTACAGCGTGGTCTGTAATAGGGGAAGGGCAGAAAGGTTTCCACTGCACAATGTACTCTACCAAATACCAGCTTGAAATTATTTCAGGAAAGTATTTTCGTGGGGCTTAGTCTTAGAAGCCTGGTGCTACGGCTTCGAATCCCACCATGAACAGCTTTTATAAAGAAATAAAATCGTCTCAATCCCATGAATGTTTTTAGTAGAGCGGTTGCCTGAAGAAATTTCCTCTCTTCATTGCCTTAAATGGTTAACTGGAGGTTAAAAAAAAATCTAAAAATTTACTTTTTTAAACTCAACTCTGCAGGCGCTGTAAACTTTAGCCAGTGAATGCTTTTTAAATTATGTTATTTATTTTAATTTTGTCATTTTCTGTTATATTTATGTCGCCTTTTTTTTAATAATAGAAAATTAATTGATCTTCTAAACTATGAATTACTTTTACTTGAAAATAATATTTCATTATAAAATTTCAAAATGATTTCCAAGGTTTCCAAAAAAATTCATAGGAAGGAATTCAGCCTTCTTCTAGAGATTTATACCACTTGGTATGGGTGCGCCCTTATCATCCTCTAATTCGGACATAAACAATTTCTGATCTAGGAAATCATTAGTTACAAAGAGTGGTTATTTACTTTAACGAGTTATCATGAAAAAAAAAAAAAAAGCCTATAATATATAAACCCGCAATGTAGAGTTTATATTTTTGAAATTTAGGGTTATTTTACGACTTTTGAATTCTTTAGTTTCAAAAATAATTTTGCTGTCACTTAGTCAGTTAAATTCGTATATTTAATCATCGTCATATAATAGTTTGTTCTCCATACAAATAGATTTTTACTTCTTTAATCACACGAGATAAATTATCCTTTTAGTTTGAGACATTTCTCATCGAAAAGTGTCAAATTTATTTTGTTTAAAAATTGCTTTCATTATCATATTGCTTTTCGCCTTGTATGGTTTCTTGTATTTTGTTCTTTAGAAAAGGCAACTATAAATTTGAACGTTTATCACTTGGTACCACATATGTGAATTTGATATAAATTTCTTCTTCCCCCTGGGCTTTTATAATCATGAAAACGTAGAAAAACAAATTGTAAGAGTCCTGAGAAATGGCCACCTCATCCTACAGGTATATGAATATTACAATATTCAGTGATCTGTTCCTATCGCCGAATACATTTCCCATAACTGTACTATGAGCGCTTTGCAATCCTTAATCCAGAGACCATGTTATTTCAGTAATAAGAAAGATTGAAAAGTCGCTATCATTGAATTATCATTTATGTTTGGGCAAAATTTATCTCTTTAGATAATAGATAATGAATTTCTAATCAGGTTTTTTATTTTTAGTTTGAAGTGTCGAATAAAGACAACCGGATTATTTGTCATCCGAAAATGACTACTAGTTAAAAATTAACTTAAATGTTTAATCCTAGAAAATAATTCAAATAGAAAATATTCGACTGCGAAAATTATTCATGTGAAAAATCATCCGACAAATAAAAAAAAACAAAAGTTAAAAAAAAAAGAAGTTTTTTTAGTTTCATCACAAATGTGTTTTTCACTCTTTTCAGTTAACAAATTTTACTTTTCAATTGGAAAATAATATATCGGAATTTATTTTACTACTTTGTACAGCCGTTTTACTCAAATTTTTACGCTTGAAATTCAAATTCAAATCACTATGTAATATGTATAAAAATACATATTACATAGTGATGGGAGGGAGGGAGTGTCCGTTCTGTCGTTAACTGGATAGTGTTGTAAGTGAACGGTTTCAGATAAAAGGCGTTTGCGTTCATACGGTTCAGTGGAAAGAATGGTTATGCTCTCGAAGTCAAATGTGTGTTCTTCATGAAAAACATGTTTAGTGAAGGCAGTTTTCATTAGTTTATTCTTTATGTCATTTTTATGGTTATTGATTCTACGGGAAATAGGGTTTTTTTTTAGTCCAATGTAAGAACCATGGCAATTAGGTGTGGAACAGGGAATTTTGTAGACGACATTAGTTCTGTTAGGAAGGGAATTGGGTCTTTGAGGATGGTGTAAATAGATTTTAGTTTGTTGTGGGTGGAAAAAGAAAGCTTAAGAATGGGGAATGTTTTTCTGAGAGATTTCTAAAAACTAAAATTTCAACTAAAATTATCTAATAATTAGGCTAATTCTTGTGCTGCTCACAGTCGCTGCGCCAATTATATCAGCTTTTTTGTCAGCCATCAGTATATATTACTTTTCAGAATTGAATATTTAGTAAAATGTTATAAAACTCTCTTTAAAATACTATAGGAGGAGTTTCGTATTTCAGATATTTGGTGAGGGTTAAGATGATTCGGGAGCCTACTGGCGTCCAAGGTTCTATTATTGAATCTTGAAAATGAATTGAAGAGGGGAGTTGGAGGTTACCTTCATGAAGCATATAACTGACTCTTCTATAAAATGGGGATCTTTGTGGTTCTATCTGAGAGAGGTGATTGAGAAAATATATGTTGCACTGAGTTGAGCATGAAAAGAGTCTTGTCACTGGCAGAGACATGCTACACAGCCATAATCAATTGCAGACCTTACTAAATATCGATAGAACAGCAACATAGTGGTTTTATTCGCTCCCCATGCTGTGTTTCACAATCGTTCTAAGAAATTTATGGACTGAATGCATTATGTTTAGATTTTGATATGGTTTGCCCAGGATAGCCCCCTATCAAAGGCAACTCCTAAATAGCATACTGCATCCGATTCCGATAGCTGCTAAAACTAAATGACCATTGGAAAGTTTGAAGTGGGAGTAGTCATATCCTCATGGTGCTAGGATAGTTCGAAAGGCTGTTCGACTCCATAGACTAATTTACTCGAAGGAAATGCTTTGCTCTCTGGCAGAATGGAGGGAGAGCTGGAGACGCTATCGGAAGTCGCCGGTTCATACTTGCGATCGATATTAAAACAAAAGCGGTTTCTCTTCCGAACCATATCCCTTATATCGCAAGCCCTTATCAAAGTTAGTCGCTTGCAAATGGCTTACAGCGGTTATGTACCGTGAACAAGGCTACCGATTGGCTTGCTGCCACCTTCTTAGTCTCAACCAACATTTATTTGCTAATGACAACACTTATTATAATATTTAGTCATATGTTTGCATTAAATTATGAATTAATAATAGCTTTGTTTTTGCAATAAAAACAAAGCCAATATTTAAAAAGAAATATAATTTGTAAATGTATTATTTGTAAGTAATCTAAAATGTTACTCTTTGGTGACTGTCATCATTGTTCTTTTTATTCAAAGCACTCTTATACAATTTCATGCCGTGTTAATTTGTTTGGACGTAATTTATCGGATTATTCTGATCTTGATTGTTTTGTGTACTGACTTACTTTGGCCTTGGAGTCGAGGATGTTCATAGAGTCAGATTTGTAATTTGTTTTTAATAAGTGCAGACTAAATACGTGAAACGGAGAATTTCTTCTGAAATCCCTGAACATACTCTATTCATTTACCTCATAATCTCAGTGTGAAATGTAAAACGCCTTCGAGGAGTATTTAGTTCTTAATACTGAAATATGGTTAATTTAAGATCTAGCTTTGTCCGTTCAAATGGCACATATATAGCTTGATTGTTAACATTACCTGCATTGCGAATGACAGCAGCCAAAAAAAACTTGAAAAAAATACTTGCTGTGTCATAGTTCAATTTCGATCTGTTAGGTTTACATTCTGGTAAACCTCCACGATTGATTAATTGTTGAAGAAATTCTTGATAGAGCAAATCAGTTCATTTTTAGTAGTATGACAATTTTATACACTGGGGTGTTGAGTGATCTAGTTTGACAAATTATAATAGCAGTATTGGTTTATTTTTACTTGAGTCTCGGTATTACTCGGTAGATAGATACATTCTACATTCATGTATCTATGTGATTACATGAATTCGATTGGTGTCATTGTCGCTCACAGATTTGTAACGGACAGGGATCTAAGACCTACCCGATCCTATTCTGGTTGGTATTCACTTACATTTTACGCAGAATATAACTACACTCTCTACTTATATAAAACATTTAATGACCTGCTGCAACGTTATTTTGTTGGATTAAATTCTCAAAGTAAAATTTTTTAGACCCTATTTTTTATGTCTTAAAACTTAATAATTATCAACAAATTAAGATGAAGTTGCCATTTTAAAACAACTAATAACTGAAAAATGATATGGAACAAATTCTACATGTAAGGCTATTTGGCAACCTCTCTGCTTCGCAGTTCTCAAAAGTCAGCTACCCGTAAAGGGATTAATTAAATCCTCGCTCGTTTTTAAAAACGTGTTAATTGTTTTTTTATAAAGGTGATTCCCTTACTCACGAATCAGCAGTTACTCTCATTACGATTAATTTATTCATCAGAGAGAGTAGACATTGTTCATAATAAGTGTGCCAAAAACTCCTTGAAACATTTTTAACAAATTTTTTCGAAAGATCGACAAATGCTTTGCCTGAAAGAGTTATGTCAAGTTCAAATTAATTAACTTCATTTCATAGCTTATTTTGGGAAAAAGAAAACCTATCTGTACATATTGGATTCCTATAAATAAAGTTCAAAAGGCTTAAATAAGTTTTATTTATGACAATGGATGAGAAGGAAGTTTAAGTTGAATAATGTTATCCCATTTAAACAAAGCTAGAAACTTGCATTTAGTGGTGAGTGAAATGGAAAAAATGGGCAGATTAGTGTTTTATTAGTATTAACACACTTTACTGTGTATAAGTTTCTAGATCATTGAGGATTCATCAATAAGCCCAGGAAGTAGACAATTTGATAGAAAATTTATAAATGGAATCTCAAAATGGTAAGGATGAGAAGAGAGCGAGATAAAAATAAGAGATAGTTTGAGAAAGGTAGAGAGGGAAGAGCGTGATGAGAGGAAAAAGTGAATAAAATAAATGAATTAATATTTAAAAAATTTAAATCCAATATCATGAATAAAAAAACACAATCCATTTCAAATATTCAAAATAATATAAAATCATAATGATAAAAAATTAAAGCAATTTTTCAGTTGACAAATTCTTGTCAGTTGACAAATTAAAAATCAGCCGACAAATTCTTTTGATTTTCTTGTTATTTTTTCTGATCTTACTTACTAGACACCAAAAATGATTTATGATCATTAATGATAAAATTCATCATCAATCAAATCATATTTATGATTACCAAAAATGATAAAATTTAGTTATTGGCTGAAATTGGTCGAAGGGGAGGAGTATTTAAGAAGATTGCAAAACTCAATACCTTAATATTATTAGCTTTACAAAAAAAGAAAGTATAGATAGGTATTAACATAGACATAGTTGTGAAATATGTATTGTTCTAACATTTATGATTCATAACATCTTACATAACACATATTAGAGAAGATATTTATAAATGTAAATTAAGGTTTTCTATTGAGAACTATAAATTCATTGTAGGAATTCATTTATTGTATGAATTCATTTTTAATAGAAAATAAAAAATAAGGAAGTGGCGTTTAGAGGAAGACCGATTTAAATAGATTTATTATTAGCTTTATGAAAGAAATGTGTAAAACACAGTCGTTGTTAAATATAATTATAAAGAAACGTATATTTATTAAGAAGGATAGTTAAGATAAGTGTTTATTGGTAGTAATAATAATTTTTTTGTGGAAAATAAAAGCGATTTCTCCAATTTCTTATATTGTGTTTTTTACACAATAAAATACTGGGACACATAAAATACTTCTTACTGCATTTAAAACTCCTATTTCTACTGACAGAAGTTCTATATTAATTTTTATTAATCAATGCCTACTTATGCTTATGTATATAATGCATATGACCTCTTCTTCTACAGTAAAAATCCAGTTACAAATATTTATTTTCAGGACTAATTTATATTTTCTTATACTCCAAATTCATACATTATAGCACTCTCGAAACATTCATTTTTTGAAAGACTTCTATTTTGAAAATAATAATGTTTGTTTTGATTAGGTTTATTAAATATAGATTTTTTTTTATAATGAGAAATGTATTTGCTAATCATTGTAAAGCTGTTGGATTCCTTTTCTGCCTACTATGCCTAGAAGTACCAATAATACTACTGGACAGTATCATTGGTGTTAGCTTGCATCTTCAATCTTCAGTCTTCAATGCAAACATTTCAACGCACTAAATACGTTACACAGCTTTAGGCCTTATGTGAAATTCAAATAGTCACCGAACCCTTCTTTCAGCCGAGCATTCCACTAGGGTTTACACACAAGTTTTTAGTATTTTTAAGACCCTACTAAAGACAACCTGCTGATATAATTTAAGAGTAAGCTTGCGTCGATCCACTCTATTGAAGACAGCTTTGAAGTCCATGAAAATGGATGGTTACCTGTTTTGTGTAGTACAGCGTGGTCTGTAATAGGGGAAGGGCAGAAAGGTTTCCACTGCACAATGTACTCTACCAAATACCAGCTTGAAATTATTTCAGGAAAGTATTTTCGTGGGGCTTAGTCTTAGAAGCCTGGTGCTACGGCTTCGAATCCCACCATGAACAGCTTTTATAAAGAAATAAAATCGTCTCAATCCCATGAATGTTTTTAGTAGAGCGGTTGCCTGAAGAAATTTCCTCTCTTCATTGCCTTAAATGGTTAACTGGAGGTTAAAAAAAAATCTAAAAATTTACTTTTTTAAACTCAACTCTGCAGGCGCTGTAAACTTTAGCCAGTGAATGCTTTTTAAATTATGTTATTTATTTTAATTTTGTCATTTTCTGTTATATTTATGTCGCCTTTTTTTTAATAATAGAAAATTAATTGATCTTCTAAACTATGAATTACTTTTACTTGAAAATAATATTTCATTATAAAATTTCAAAATGATTTCCAAGGTTTCCAAAAAAATTCATAGGAAGGAATTCAGCCTTCTTCTAGAGATTTATACCACTTGGTATGGGTGCGCCCTTATCATCCTCTAATTCGGACATAAACAATTTCTGATCTAGGAAATCATTAGTTACAAAGAGTGGTTATTTACTTTAACGAGTTATCATGAAAAAAAAAAAAAAAGCCTATAATATATAAACCCGCAATGTAGAGTTTATATTTTTGAAATTTAGGGTTATTTTACGACTTTTGAATTCTTTAGTTTCAAAAATAATTTTGCTGTCACTTAGTCAGTTAAATTCGTATATTTAATCATCGTCATATAATAGTTTGTTCTCCATACAAATAGATTTTTACTTCTTTAATCACACGAGATAAATTATCCTTTTAGTTTGAGACATTTCTCATCGAAAAGTGTCAAATTTATTTTGTTTAAAAATTGCTTTCATTATCATATTGCTTTTCGCCTTGTATGGTTTCTTGTATTTTGTTCTTTAGAAAAGGCAACTATAAATTTGAACGTTTATCACTTGGTACCACATATGTGAATTTGATATAAATTTCTTCTTCCCCCTGGGCTTTTATAATCATGAAAACGTAGAAAAACAAATTGTAAGAGTCCTGAGAAATGGCCACCTCATCCTACAGGTATATGAATATTACAATATTCAGTGATCTGTTCCTATCGCCGAATACATTTCCCATAACTGTACTATGAGCGCTTTGCAATCCTTAATCCAGAGACCATGTTATTTCAGTAATAAGAAAGATTGAAAAGTCGCTATCATTGAATTATCATTTATGTTTGGGCAAAATTTATCTCTTTAGATAATAGATAATGAATTTCTAATCAGGTTTTTTATTTTTAGTTTGAAGTGTCGAATAAAGACAACCGGATTATTTGTCATCCGAAAATGACTACTAGTTAAAAATTAACTTAAATGTTTAATCCTAGAAAATAATTCAAATAGAAAATATTCGACTGCGAAAATTATTCATGTGAAAAATCATCCGACAAATAAAAAAAAACAAAAGTTAAAAAAAAAAGAAGTTTTTTTAGTTTCATCACAAATGTGTTTTTCACTCTTTTCAGTTAACAAATTTTACTTTTCAATTGGAAAATAATATATCGGAATTTATTTTACTACTTTGTACAGCCGTTTTACTCAAATTTTTACGCTTGAAATTCAAATTCAAATCACTATGTAATATGTATAAAAATACATATTACATAGTGATGGGAGGGAGGGAGGGAGGGAGGGAGGGAG
>KZ807629.1:281809-318105 GCA_000696205.2 Oncopeltus fasciatus | reverse complement strand
CTATAGGGTGGGGGGGGGGAGAGAGAGGGAGGGAGATAGAGAGATTTGTCTCAAAATATATTTGAATTATATATTTTTCTCTTCTCTCAGTCACCCACAAACACACAATGAATCTTCCCAACTATTTTTTATCGACAAAGTGTGACTTACGTATCTTTATGTACACACACAAACACACACGCACGCGACAAGTTTTTCCTAAAATTAAAAAAAAAAATTTTATAAGTATACTTTGGTGAATTTTTCTTATGTTTATTTCACTGCACATTTGGCTTGCTAAAAAAAAAAAAATTTGCGAGTGGGGATGCAGATCACTATAAAGTAGTCACATACTGAGAAAATCTATGGAAAATATTTCTTATCATATGAAAAGATGAAAATTTCCAACTCCTGTTTGTTACAGGAACAACACATTTGCTAATTAGAGGTGAAGAATACGGTCAGCTATAGGTACAATCACAATGTGAATACCATTACTGGAGTAAATGCGAAAAGTCATCGATTGAATTATACAAAAAGGGGATGGAAAGGGTTGAGGTAAAACAACCCCTATCGGCTCCGAGACAGAGACTCTCCATTACCGGCTTGGGCCGTTTCTCCTCTGGAGTTCTCCTGAGTTCTGTTTTTTCCCTGTTCCTCCGACCCCACTTCCTCTTATCGTTTAATCAAAAATCCCTGTTTAATTAAGATCCAGCTGAGAGAGAGAGCCACCTTATCTTAAGTGGCTGGCCCTGGCTGTCCGACTCCTACCTACAGATGCGGAACTGTTTCAGAGCTATGTTTTTGCCGATATCAGACGATTTCCCGACCCTTGATAAGGAGGGCTTTTCTGCCGTGTGTAGCAGCAGATAGGCTTTCTCTTACACTTCTCTTATTCTTCCACTCATCCTTCTTCTGTCCTTATTTCTCCTCAATTCCTCCTTATTTCTCACTTTGAATTAGTTAGGGCTTTCTTTCTCAACTCTCTTATATACAAGTATAATTATAATTGTTTTGCCTTCTCATTTCTAAATTAAAACAATCTTCTTCCCGACGCCTTACCTTTGTAGCCTATGAAACAGGTAAACTTTGGTCAACTCTAAAACTCTTTGATTTAGCTGTGGAAATGAAATCTGGAACAACAGTTTGCCTAATAAAGAGAAAAGTAAATATAATGCGATATATATATATTATNATCATATATGAATACTTGTCAATTTAGGGAAAAAATATTTAAACATAATTTTCATAATCTTTTGCGATTATATATATAGAGAGAGAGAGAGAGAGAGAGAGAGAGAGAAAGAGGGTGGGAGGGATATAAGGAGAGGGTGGTGAAGGAGGACAACCACAAGAGGGTGACATTAAGAGAAAGGTTCCCTAATTGATGACGTTTCAGGGGGTTGTTTAAGACTCCCTGTGCGAACTTGTCAGTGAAGAGCCAGGGTGGGGTGTACACCTTCCATTGGCTCCGTCACCACCAGCCCTGTTCTACTTAAGGGATCGCATTCCCATAACGCATGATAGTAATCAGCGCACATTCCCACAACAAAACGTCTACTAGCTTATATTTCATTTACTTAGAATTAAATTAATCGCTGGTAAAAAAATCTCTTAATTCTTGCTAATTGGTGAAAATCTTAGTTTGACGTTATTATTTAGGCTCTAGATATTTTATCATGTTCATTGTTTAGCCACAACAAAGTAGTTATATTATATACTTAGAAAACATTTTTTGGACAAATTATAAATGAAAGAGAGCGAGAGAAAAGAAATAAATTGAAATTTATATAACTACAATAACAAAATTTCTTTTTACATAAAATAATTAAATTAAACTGGCATTGACAACAATGCAATGTTATAATAAAAATATATTATATATAAAATCTAATTTTATATATTTAAACTCATATATGTGTTTTAAATACATATACGGATACATACACACAAACACTCACACAGAACAACACGCTTACACATATGTAAATGTAAATTTTTGAAAATATTGTACAGGAACTTAAAATAAATACATGTCATACAACTTTACGCAAAACTGCACTAATCCCTGCTAACAAGAGTCAGTTTTACATCTAATTACACCCATATCCTTGAGACCCTTTGCACGTGTGTTTGCATGCGTGTGGGAGTGGGCGCGTAATTTACTAATGTATAATTTGCAAATAACTTGATTTAAAGAGGCAATATATACTTATTGATTCGATGTGACTTATCCCAATTTATTGGGATTGTCAAATGTGGCAATGTACCACAATTAAGATTACAGCTGAATCCTGAATTTTAGTTGTAGACTGAAGACTTCTATTTTAACCATTAAGTCATTAAATAAAAATGAGGAATTACAGGAGTGGGAAGTTGAAAGTGGAAGAGACGGCGGTGTTAGGGACGACAGCTTGTGGACTAAAGCTTGGATAGATCCCCAGGACTTGGGAGTTTGTCTATCTCACCAAGCACTGTCGCCAGACAAACGGATTATCTTGGGATGGGCGTCCACCAACACCAAGAGGGGCAACTACCGGAAGCTCTTGTATTATCTGCTTAAATTATTCAGTTCCTGCAGAGAATCCAGGCTTTAATGTAGCGTGTGATTGCTCCAACGTCTTAATGCTCCATTCATAATAAACGAGGAACAGATTCGGGGTTTATTGAGGATGATTCACTAATTCCACTTTAATCTGCGTTTATAGATAATTATACACAGAAGACAGAAATATAAATTAAACCTAGATAATTATTTCAAGTTCATTCGCTACGTGAAGAAAATTGTGTTATCAATTTTTTCATATACTTAAATATTTTATTGGGAAAGACTGGGGTTTTCAATTGACAGATATATCAGAGAAAAGCTGTTTTTACAAAGTAACTTGAGATAAGCAGGTACACTCTAACAATGCTACACACCCACACCTCCCCATAGACTTCCACCCAAACCCACCCATTAACCTGCCAACCATATAATGATTATGTAATTTTAAATTTATGGCAAATCCAAAGTTTACACCTCACACGAAAGCAATTCTTGATTCGGCCTCAGATATATACTAAAAACGAATGATTTCTGATACATGATGCTAAATTGATTGATTTACTTTTGGGACTTATAATAAACATTTTAAACCCGAAAGGTCTCGAAAGGAAATCAATCGATTTAGGTTGGTATCATGATGCGAATTTTGGAAAAAATCTTCTAATCTTCATTTTGCGGAGAAGCAAAAAATATCATACTATATATTTATATATATTATTAAGTTATATTTATATATTAAGTTTATTTATATATTAAGTTATATTTAATTATATTGCTTATAGAAAACTGAAATCGGAAGTAAGGGAGAGGGGCTTATAGACACAAAATGGAAAAATCTTCAATTATTTCTTTAATTCTTCAATTCTTATTGGGCTTTATAAAAAAAGTTATAAATCATCACACGTAAAAATGTAATGGCGAACCAATGAATGAACTAAATTTTGAAATCAGATGAGTGGGAGGAAGTTAAAAGAAAATTGTGCTATGATAAAACTCACATAACATTATAGGGAAAAATTTATTTACTTAACGTTGAAGTCTAATAGCATTTTCACGTTAAACAAATATGTTAAAAATTTATTTAAGAAATTAACCAAGAATGATGAGGGCTTCTCTCACTTTTTCTTTGAGAACAGCCCGTAGCCAGCCTCTGAGCTTTAACCTTTTATCCTCATTGCTATCCCCAGCTTGTAAAGAAAAACAACAACAACAAAAAAAAAAAACAGTCCCACAACAGACCATATAATTACAGCCCAAGGAGGGAAACATGACAAGAATGAAAAAATATATAGACTCACGGCACATTAGTGAAGACGTTTAGTCAGCACACTACAAGCCGCATAGTGATTCCCAAATCAGGGCTTAGGAGTCCCGTAGCTTGTATGATCATGTATGAATGGTAAATCTTAGTTGACTCAGTAACTGTTTGACGAGCTTCATTCTAATATATTTTTTTTTTTTCATGACAACGAATTATTAACGAAGGTTAAATTCTCGGTCACAAATAAATATTTATATTCACTCATCATTTATATAAATATTCACTCAGTACATTCAGAAATATACTATTTCCTTTTTAAATGACAAACAATACATATTAAAACAAGAAGGANTTGATTATTATCAAATCATGGATATATTTTTGGTTTGCTTGGATGTTATAATCGGATAACTATAACATATAATATATATAAAATATTAAACCGCAAGAAGCATTCAACAAGGTGTATGAATCATGAATAATTTTCTTTCGGTTTTATTCATAAAACATTATCTAAATTTACTTTTTGGAAGTAATAGTTTAGCAGGATGAGTACTATGATAAATTAACTGTTACTTGTAAAATAGAAAGTCAGAAGTACATTCCTTACTAGTGACGAGAAAACCAAATACAGCCCTTGTAATATTACAATATTAACAGTTAGGAAAAATATAAATAGATTATGTGAATAAATGGGTAAGGGCTATTTTGCTTAATGATCCCGTAGACAGAGATTAGAAACTGCAAAACAGCAAATACTAGGCAGTTATATATGTTTCGTTAAAAGTGTATATAATATATTTTTATATTGATATTTCTCACTTGTTTTATTTCCTGATTGATAAGGCTATAAAATAGCCCGTCACGCTGGAGCTGCGTATTTGAAGCAAATACCCAATGTTTCATAAAAAAAATGGACGTGAATAAGTCTAAGAGAAAATGACGAAATTAATATTATCTAATAAGTTAACGAGCCGGAAAGAAAAATGAACATTAAAGCCTTTACTTTCGACAGGCTGGGGAGGAAAACCAGAGGAAGTACTCACCCTTCGTAGTTACTTTAGTAAATTTCTTTCTTAACGTAGAGAAATATTATGGAACGTAATCATTAGAAAATTAAATTTCACACCTATTGTTTCCTAAAATTTTGCCTAACTCAAATAAAGAAGACATTGTGATTATAAATTCTGGTCTTCTCCCTCCTCTCTTTCCCTCTTCTGATTTCAACCAAAATTAATATTTTCAAAATGTTTCAATCAATAGTTTAAACACCGAATTTGGTTTCCCTACTATAATAAATAAGAGGTCCCAACCTACACTCGAAATTACATTCGTTAATTCATTACATATCTTTCTAAATACACTTTTTTTATTTTGAAATGTTAGGACATTCTGTCTCAGAAATGTTATGTTCTATAAGAAGTAGAGAATTTCCCGGGGTTCAGTCTAGGTTGCTTGGAAGAACTTTGACCGAACCCCGGGAAATCATTTGCTAATAATCCCCAGGTGGTGGAAAACTCTCCTATACGTCTTTCCACTTTCCACTCCTCCGGTTTCGACGTTATTGACGATTTCCTATTTTCATCTTTTTTTAATACGTTCCTTCTCCTCGACCAATTTCAGCCATTAACGAACTCAACCCACAGATTTATATAGAACGAACTCAAGCACAACTGAGCTTATATATAGAATTTTATTTATTTATTTAAAGAAATTGCGGACGCTTGAGCGAGTACAGGCAGACGCAGACACAGGTTATCTACGTAACGCTAAAAACAAGGAAGATATTTAAATTTTGCTCTTCCTTTATACCCCTCCCACCACCCCCACTAATTTTAGCCATTGATGAACAAATTCAATGGCTTGCAAAAAGAAGCGTAAATGTGGAATTTAGTTTCTTATTTTAAAAATTGCGGACTCTTTAGCTTGTACAGGCCTAATATATATTAGATTTTATTAAGTGAATTTTATATTACAACATCAGAGCATGACTACCAATTAAGCCTTGGACTTTTATAAATCTTTGTAGCTTTCAAGATGCTATATCTGGAATTATATAAAGCTGAATAAGCCATAACAAATGTATGAATGTACAAAGAAATATATGGAGGCTGGTTCTCAGGACTAGGTTACTATTGACTGCATATTATACGTATATACATTGATAGATAGTAATTCTACTTAGATCTCTTGCTAGAAATAAGGCTGAGATAATGAAATAGAAGCAATAATGGAAAATATTCAGCCAAAAGCTGAACAATAATGTTAGTTGGTTAGTAAGTAATTTTAAAATAATGAGTTATTAATTCTTTTTTATTTATTTACGTATTAGCCTCCCATTGAACCATTTAGGGTCATGAGGAGAAGGGCTATTTACAGATTTTCATCCCATTCTAAACGTCCATGGCTCAAGACAAGCTTTTATTTATCGATAAAAGCTTACCTCGGGCGGGATTCGTACCCGCAGCACCTGGATTGTGAAACCCGAACGGATCCCATTGTTAAACATAGAGTTTAACTGCACAATTAGAATTGGATTGATAAATATTCATTTTAGTGAAGATATAAATACCTGCAGAGATGTGCTTAGTTACCTTTGGAATGGGTTCATAGGGAGAGTTGAACGTATTAATGATTGCCATTGGAACTGATAGATTGTAGTCCGGCAGCCGTGAATGTTTTACTGTTACATTGAACATGTTTTGGGTGAAGTGAGCCGGAAAGCTAATGACGAGGCTCCGAACCCGGACATTATGGCTGGTTGGAGTTCGACTGTACATTAAGGGTTTTGTGGCATGCCGATAGACAGCACGGAGGGCCAGGTAGCCGGAAGAGTTCTTCTCATAAGAATAGCCTTATAAAAAATGTATATATATATATATAAGGGTTCAAGCATTTAAGCAGTTACGATCATTATCTGGTTTTGCACAAAATTTTTACTATGAATCATAAATACATTACTGTATAAATTTTTAAAAAGCTACAGAATTAAGAGATATAACATTACACACATGGAAAGATAATTAAATTTAATATGAACAAGGTTATATTTTTCATAAAATGTTCTGATGGATGCTGTCCATAGGAAAATGTGGAATATTATTTGATTTGTAGATTAAGAATAGTACGATATAGTATAGTAGTAATTAAGTACCGTAAATAAGGTACTTGAGTACAGATTTCTTCAGAATATCTCCAGTATTACATATATTTCTCCTCGTAAGTAATACTTTTATTATTTGCGCATAAGAATTACTAAGATTACTTTATCATTCTATGGACGCTATTCATGAAATAGGCACGGTAGGAAAAGTATGATCTCATAGAAATGCGGCTTCGGAAGCTAGTTAGCTAGGGCAAGTTCTTGTGTCCACCCACAGATCTGAGAGATTTGAGAACGGTCTAGACCAGATTTAAAGTTGTATGGTGTGTCAGCCTGAAGCTCAGATAAAGCTAACCGTTATTAGCCTAGACTCTGTCAGATTATTAATAAGCGCTAAGTGCGTTAGAGATAATTACTCATTTTTAATAATATATTATTTTTAATTTTAGCTGCTAAATGTTTATTATATCTGTTGATATTTTATATTGGGCAGTTGTGTACTTATCAATTCATTATAACGTGCTACATATTAGTTAGTTTGTAATTCTGCTGCGCTAATATTATTCCTATTTGCAATAAAGCATTGTTTTAATTTTAAGTAAATATCTATAAGTAATGATTTTTTGAAGGGTAATTTATGACTTTAAACGATATCTCCCTTCTACTTGTCTTGTAACATTATAAATAAGAGTTAAGGGGGAGAGAAAAGTTCTTCTTGAGATTGATTAATTTCTAAATCATTAACTTCGATTAGTTCTAACTTCCGCTCTTCAACCATCTTCATGCATAATCAGCTAGCATAAGCTCTTTTATGAGAGCACTTCGTCCTATAAAATTGATCTATATATATATATTTGAGGATGATTCNATTTGGCATATATATATATATATATTTATATATATAATGGTCAATGAGGAAGAATAACTGGATACCGCCTCAAAGCTAAGCGAGGTAACTAGAGTCCTCAAACACAAAGTCGACTTGTCAAAAAAAATAAATAAAAATTACTTGATTCTTTTGTTTGAAACTTGCAATAATAGGAAAACACACACAGACACAGACAAAATGGACATTCTAGATTCTTGATTTGTTTTATACAGGGCTGGTGCAGAAAAAATTACATATTTTAGTGTTAACAGCAGGAAGGTTAACTTGTCGAGGTAGAAAATCTAATACGAAAACTATTACCGCCTCTAATGGTACACAAGCGACATGGACGGAATTCGCAATTGAGTGATTGTTACACCTGCGGCACCGTAAAAAAGGAATGTTTATCAGCGAGGATATAAAAAGGAACATGAGGTGATCTGTAAGTTATGGGTGCATAGCTCATCCCTCGGACAACCCTAAAGCTTTCAGCGGGAGTTAAGGGAGAGAGGCGTATTGGCGAGGCTGGTCACGGGCAGGATTTCATTTGTTGTCGCTATAAACAGGTTAGACAGGGAGCAGGAAGGTATTGGTCCGGGCCATGGCATACAGACGGCCATGGCATACTCAAAGGTTCCACTTTCATTTCAGCCTAATTTTATTTCGGTTCACTAACATTTTACTGTTCTGGATACCCGTCTATTCGAGTTCTTTCTGTCAGTTGTTATTTATAATAAATTTTAACTACCTGAGCATTTCTGAAACAATTAATACTTTCCGTTTCTATTCATTAAGCTTTAATCTGCGGTGAGTGTTTCTGTAGAATATGATATCGTGTAAGTGATTAATGTGCAGTCAACTCGTACAAATGAATATTATGCGTACGATTATAATAAATTTTCTACATAGGAAATTTATTAAATTGTACCGAAAAATATTGAGTCTGTTTTTAGGCTCTAAAAGATCACATATCGGGATTGTAGAATTTATAGAAATATGGAAAATATACGTCAAATCAAATTCTATTGCTATCAATAAATCTTTGTAGCTTTCAAGATGCTATATCTGGAATTATATAAAGCTGAATAAGCCATAACAAATGTATGAATGTACAAAGATGCCTGGTAAACACATGTTATGAGATTAAAAAACAAGTTAGCTCGGCCAAAATTAGTTAATGACCTTTGAATTACCTTAAATATTTCCCATTACTCCATTTAAAAAAAATAAAACTTGATAAGTAAGATTTATCATACTTTTATAAATGATTTTGGTTTGTAATACTTCTAATAATAATAACAAAATGCCAAAATTTTGATACATTTTTATAATCTGTTGCTAGCACTGTATATAATTGAACTTTATTTTACATGAATAGAAATAAGAAATATATTACTTTTAGGAAGTGATTTTCAGTTTGTCCTCCTCGTAGTGTTTTTGTAGAAAAGAAGTGCAGAAACTAATTTTTAACTAGTAAACTGCAGTCTTTGTGACACTAGGAGGAATTCGATCTGTATAAATAACTCTTGATGGCTGGCTTATTGGGCTGAAAAGTGAATATAGGTATGAAAATGGGGTGGGGAAGAGGTGGGCTTCGAGTATTGTTAGGGGTAGAAGGGGGGTGAAAGGGCCGCCTTGAGTGAGGGTGACGCCGCATTTGTCTCAAAGAATGGCACATATATCTAGAGAAGTTAGCTGAGGCCCTCATTGATCCGTCTTCTCTTTCCCTTGGCGAAGACCACTTCCTCCTCCCAACCGAAGAGACCTGGGGAAAAAACTGTTCCATTCGCCGAAGCAGCGGCTACCCATCAATTTGGGGCAAGTTCAAAAGTGGCCCGGCTCTTTCCTAACCCTTTCCTACCACCACTCGTTTTTCAAAACCCCAAAACACTGTTTCCCACTGATCTCTCTTACGCCTACTCCAATCCTACACTAACCGTTCAAGCAATTAAAATATGTTCCGTATTGCATTAGCAATTAACTGCTGAATTAAATCGTTGCAATGACCCCTATCTTTTTTACTGTCTGTAAGGAATAGTATATTTTTCGATTTTTGCCCTTTAAAGTCTTCAAACACGCTGCAGGAAAAACTATTCGGTCTGCCTCTGTTATTCGAAAAAAAAAATAATTCAGCTTGTACAAGCGTCACATTTTCGTCAAATTTTTCAAATGCCTAACAGAAGTTGAGAAATCGCGGCAATTGGATGCTGATACAGGAGAAACTGATTTAAAAACCTATTAATTTATTTAGGTGAAAATTAGTTTTTAGGAATAAATTAATCAAATGAAATTAATAACTGAACTAAGTTCAAATGGGGAGTTTTCGACCATAGAAATTATTAGTAGAGAATTTGTTAGGGTTCCTCCCCTACTAATTCCTTATCAATAATCCAACATTTTACAATATGATATTGTATTATCGTGGCACTAAGCAGCAGCCACTTTTTGGTTTTTGAAAGAATATTAAGTCTGCATCCCATAATATTACTACAAATATGGCATTTGGCATATGGCATGTGTGTGCGCGCGCACACACACACACACACACACACATATGTATATATATCATGTGAGAGTGTAATCTGTATGTATGGGGAATTAAAATATTAAAAAAATATAAGTTATTTTGTTATTTCGTTATTGAAAATTATCGGTGAAAATCTGAAAATACTTTTGAACTTCACTTTTGTTTCAGCAAAGGGAATAACTTGATATACCTCAGTGAAATCTACTTAAACTTACAATAATGTACAGAAAAAAAAACTTAATGAGGATAGATNTGAGAGAGAAAGAGAGAGAGAGAGAGAGAGAGAGAGAGAGAGAGAGGAGATAGTGAGATGGGGGAGAGGGAGATAGATAAATACTTTATTGCCTTAGGACGATGAGTACTCTCTTACAGAAACATTCAATACATATTGGATATTTGTCAATATTTATATACCTTAAGATGCATTAATTACCACACAATAAATAACAACTTTACATAGAGTGAGAGAAAGAGAGAGAGAGAGGAAGAGAGAGATATTAAAAATTAGGAGTGAAAATAATCTCGTTTTAATGAATGAATAAAGATAATTTTAAATACGAATAATTTTCTTTGTTTTAAAATTAACATTATCCAAGTGGCTACTTCAAAAAACATAAAAGATAAATAGGGATTAAATATTAGTCAATGAAACATAAAAAATATTAAAATTGTACGTGTAAATTGAAATGTTTTTAATTCTACACAGACTACAATTAGGACTTGGAATAGGGCTTCACTGAATGGAGAAGAATAGAATCAGGAGAGATAAGAGAATGGATACAAAGCTTCCTGTCAATAATTAATGGCCCTTTTAAGGATGCTTTTGTTCCTTGTCATTTTAAAGCGTTGACTTAAACTCTAATGAAATTAGATAATAATTAATTAAAATTGGATAAGATTCTAAGATAATCTTAAAATTTGTTATTTAATTATTATTCAATTCTTTAATGTCTATAAATAGGCTTTTTCTTTAAGCTTTTCATTTCATATTACGTTATCGTGAAAACATTATTTTGGAGAGCAAACAATAAATTAAAAAATTTTAAGTTGCATTTAAAACTAGAACATTGTAAGAAAAAAGAATTTAAGAAAGATATTTATGAAAGTTAAACGAGGCCTCTAGTATCATCTATAGCTTTTCTTGAACAGCTGATAAATGACCTATTTTAGTATCTGTCAAAACTTTTGAAAAAGGCTTACTGGAAAAAATTTAAGTTTAATTAGTGTTATTAACCGTCAGAATTATCTACCGTAATTTAGAGGATGTAAATATTTTATTAAATTTATCTGTTTTCACTTTGGGTGAGTTTAATGAGAAGTGAGATATAAATATCAGAAAACTATGTTTGTAAGCTTTTCATAGCATTTGTTTATTAACACTCGGGTAAATCTAAAATAATGTAACCTAAAATTGCCATAAAACATTAAACGAAAATCAGCGAGCCGAAAAATGAAAGTTCTACTTCAAAGTACGTTTATATGGTTATATATTTATTTATTTATATTCTAGCGGTTTAAGTTTAACTCAAAAAATTGGTATCCTGCGAATAGTTCGAGATGTACAATTTTCCTTAATTCGTTCCTTTGAGTTCTTTCATGACAAAGTCATCTTTCCTGAAAGCAGACTTTAAGTTCCATGATCTGTTTTGATCGCCATAAAAAGGAAAATTTGTTTCAAATCATTCCTCAATTAAATGAGAAGCAAAAATGTATCTTTGCAAATGAAATCATGCAATTCAGAATCCTCCATAAACCAAGATATTGATTTTCACCTTATAGGAAATGTATGGGTTCCTTCCTCAATTCAAATTTTTCATTTTAAGATAATCTTTTCTAAAATAATACTTTTTATTTTATTTAGGTTCCATTTTTTTAATAACGAATAGATATTTATTCACTTTTTTTTTCTCTGTAAAGGTATAGAATTCGTACTTTATAGTAGTTGTAGAAAATCCAAGTAAGATTTGTGATTTTGATATATATTTTAGGAAGGATAATAGATTATCTCCCAGGAGACGTATTTCCTGGCGTTAATTTGTATTATTGACAAGCGACTGATTAAGTAATCAACTTGCTACTTGATAAGTTAGGGTATCTCAAGGGGAATGAATTATGTATTTTGAAAGGGGCTTATGCTCTAAGAAGCCAACTGCCGAGGGGCATAAACCTGCTTCTGCCTTATTCCTTCTTTTATGCCCTTTTGCATTTTACGGTGTAACTGGTGGGAATATTCTCCAGAGCTTTCCTTGGCTACATGCTTAAAAGGTATGTATGAGCCGCCATAAAATAAACTGAACAAGTGGAAAACCTAGAACGATGCAAATGGTTCTTTTCACAAACTAGATTATTCTTTTTCAAATATGTGAACGAAAGATTTTATTAAAGATTTATTTAAACATTTTAAAAATTATTTTCTAATAACCACTGGTATTTAAGGCAGATTTACTTATTGGTCAATATACTGTCTATTGTTAATTGTAAAAATTGTATAGACTGTAACACCAAGGTACTCTCTGCTTCAGGCATGACATTTCTGAAATCTACAAGTTATTTCAAAAAATCATCTATTGTTTATTCACGCAAAATTTCAATGATCTATTCCAATTTAAACAGGCATATTTTCCTATCCAAAGGAAATGGTACTCAATTGGGGATAGCTATTACCATGAATCCTCTGGGTCATTGTAAGCAATAGCAATGAAAAAACAAAAAGAATCAATCGTTCTCTATGAGACAGACTAGACAAGAAATAAATATATAACCAAATCTAATCAAGTTGTAAAAAAATCTACAAAATTAATGTATTTTGTCCTTAACTGAAAATGATATGAGAAGAAGTCACAACATTCAGTACCCATAAACTGTAAAATACGCCTTCTGTGACTTTTTGGGTTGTATTTATCAATTTCATTTTTTATCGAAATCAATTTCATTTTTTATCTAAATCATGCTTAATTTTAAAAGAAACCTCTTTTGAAATTGTCTATGTAATACCATATTATAAGTATAATAAATATTATAGGTATAATAAATGGTAACAGGTGGTAACATCTGACCGTCAGAAGTGAGGTACAAAAATGATTAGGGTTTCATGCTGGAATAAAAATAAATACCCACCCCCCCTACGAAAAAAAAAGACTAATATTTTATTTTATATACTTCCGGTTTTACTACTTAAGTTGTAAGCCATTATTATAGCTGAAATCAAACACGAAATGTAACAATTAATAGGTTAATACAACTATAAAACTAATAAAAATATAAACAGAATTAGGATTAAATAAAATTAAATGCTTTTAAATGTTATACATATATTCGAAGTGAAAAATATATTCAAATGCAGTCTCGTGACTAAATACCACAATTGCTTTTATTATAAACAATAAACAGCGATGAACTGAGGAATCTCTGCTGGAGATATATTATAGTATTACATGTAAGTCACCAGGGATTAAGTAGAACGCTGAGAGACTGACAACGCTTCCAGCATATAATCCTTTCAATCCGGAATCCATATGATCTCTATTCCGTAGCCAACTGCTCATTTGTTCAAGACTCCATTTTCTCCCTTTTCCGTAGTCAACTGTTATCGTATTACCCTAATCCACTTGCAGAGACAGTCTACTCAGGTTCTCAAATCTTTGTGCCTTATCCATCGACTAGAACCAGATAGCTTCGAACGTAGATTCTCATTTCATTAAGGAACAGAGTTAATGGCCACTAACGCATGATTCATTATTTCTTTATTGTCATTAAAATATAAAATTGTATAAATAATGAAATAAAATAATAATTAAAAATATGAAAAAAGAAAAAGTCCCTGAATTCCCGAGGGTGGTGTAAGAAAACCTTTAAGGGAGGAAGGTATGAATATTGAAGAATACTTTCATAATTCATCCTTTAATCCAAACTGATTGACGAATTTATGAGACATGAACTGCATTTATAGGAAGACATGAACTGTAAATTTAGAGTGGAGAGTTTTTAGATATTATAGATAGATAATATTGTAGATATTATTATTAGATTTTTTTTAGGGGAAGGTGGGGTTTGTTTAATTATCTGCCAACGTTTGGGCTTACATTGTAAGGGCTATTATGAAAGCAAGAGGGGACGTCCTCTCCCTAAGATCAAATTTTCATGACTGTATACACATTTTTTTTGCAATTTGTTTTTTTCTGGATCTACCTTGAGCGAAAAGAGCCCCCCCCCCCCCCTTGAACGTATAATTTGGAGTTAGTATTCAGAAACAACACCATGGCTTAATTCAAGGCGCATAAGAGTAAGTTGCTTGATTTCTTGGTGAATCGTAACATTTTTGAGTGTGAGTAACTTCAATTTGTATTAGATGAGATAGGGCGAGAAAGCTTCCCCTCAAATACATATAAAGACTGGAATGAAGGGGCTACTGCTAAGCGCTTATATATTGCAGGCTCTAGAAGCTCCTGGCTCTTTACTGATAAACTTAAGTAAAAATACTGACTTTTCTTTCGTCTGTGAACAGAGCCAGCTTAGTTTTCTTTAACTCTATATTTTCTCATTCTTTAATAGAGGCTTTCTTATAATTCCCTCGCACGTTCTTCCACTGATGAATGCCGACGTCACTTTTTCTAGTCAGTCTATCTGAAAACTCAATGCAACTTTAGCAGATTTCTTCTAGAGGAATCGACCAAAAGTTCAGTTAACTGTATTACACTTGGCATTATTGTATTTTTTCAAACCTTCACCGATCCCGCCATAAAGAACTCCCCCTGCCTCAGCCATTCCTTCTCTCTCCCCCCCCCACTCTATCCCCCCATCTTCTCTCTCTCTCTCTCTCTTTCTCTCTCTCTCTTTCTCTCTCTCTCTCTCTCTATATATATATATATGTGTGTGTGTGTGTGTGTGTGTGTGTGTGTGTGTGTGTGTGTGTGTGTGTGTGTGTGTGTGTGTGTGTGTGTGTGTGTGTGTGTGTGTGTGTGTGTGTGTGTGTGTGTGTGTGTGTGTGTGTGTGTGTGTGTGTGTGTGTGTGTGTGTGTGTGTGTGTGTGTGTGTGTGTGTGTGTGTGTGTGTGTGTGTGTGTGTGTGTGTGTGTGTGTGTGTGTGTGTGTGTGTGTGTGTGTGTGTGTGTGTGTGTGTGTGTGTGTGTGTGTGTGTGTGTGTGTGTGTGTGTGTGTGTGTGTGTGTGTGTGTNTTGATTATTATCAAATCATGGATATATTTTTGGTTTGCTTGGATGTTATAATCGGATAACTATAACATATAATATATATAAAATATTAAACCGCAAGAAGCATTCAACAAGGTGTATGAATCATGAATAATTTTCTTTCGGTTTTATTCATAAAACATTATCTAAATTTACTTTTTGGAAGTAATAGTTTAGCAGGATGAGTACTATGATAAATTAACTGTTACTTGTAAAATAGAAAGTCAGAAGTACATTCCTTACTAGTGACGAGAAAACCAAATACAGCCCTTGTAATATTACAATATTAACAGTTAGGAAAAATATAAATAGATTATGTGAATAAATGGGTAAGGGCTATTTTGCTTAATGATCCCGTAGACAGAGATTAGAAACTGCAAAACAGCAAATACTAGGCAGTTATATATGTTTCGTTAAAAGTGTATATAATATATTTTTATATTGATATTTCTCACTTGTTTTATTTCCTGATTGATAAGGCTATAAAATAGCCCGTCACGCTGGAGCTGCGTATTTGAAGCAAATACCCAATGTTTCATAAAAAAAATGGACGTGAATAAGTCTAAGAGAAAATGACGAAATTAATATTATCTAATAAGTTAACGAGCCGGAAAGAAAAATGAACATTAAAGCCTTTACTTTCGACAGGCTGGGGAGGAAAACCAGAGGAAGTACTCACCCTTCGTAGTTACTTTAGTAAATTTCTTTCTTAACGTAGAGAAATATTATGGAACGTAATCATTAGAAAATTAAATTTCACACCTATTGTTTCCTAAAATTTTGCCTAACTCAAATAAAGAAGACATTGTGATTATAAATTCTGGTCTTCTCCCTCCTCTCTTTCCCTCTTCTGATTTCAACCAAAATTAATATTTTCAAAATGTTTCAATCAATAGTTTAAACACCGAATTTGGTTTCCCTACTATAATAAATAAGAGGTCCCAACCTACACTCGAAATTACATTCGTTAATTCATTACATATCTTTCTAAATACACTTTTTTTATTTTGAAATGTTAGGACATTCTGTCTCAGAAATGTTATGTTCTATAAGAAGTAGAGAATTTCCCGGGGTTCAGTCTAGGTTGCTTGGAAGAACTTTGACCGAACCCCGGGAAATCATTTGCTAATAATCCCCAGGTGGTGGAAAACTCTCCTATACGTCTTTCCACTTTCCACTCCTCCGGTTTCGACGTTATTGACGATTTCCTATTTTCATCTTTTTTTAATACGTTCCTTCTCCTCGACCAATTTCAGCCATTAACGAACTCAACCCACAGATTTATATAGAACGAACTCAAGCACAACTGAGCTTATATATAGAATTTTATTTATTTATTTAAAGAAATTGCGGACGCTTGAGCGAGTACAGGCAGACGCAGACACAGGTTATCTACGTAACGCTAAAAACAAGGAAGATATTTAAATTTTGCTCTTCCTTTATACCCCTCCCACCACCCCCACTAATTTTAGCCATTGATGAACAAATTCAATGGCTTGCAAAAAGAAGCGTAAATGTGGAATTTAGTTTCTTATTTTAAAAATTGCGGACTCTTTAGCTTGTACAGGCCTAATATATATTAGATTTTATTAAGTGAATTTTATATTACAACATCAGAGCATGACTACCAATTAAGCCTTGGACTTTTGGTCTATATAATTTTTGTTAAAAAATCTATTTATTTAAATTTAATAAAGAATTGTTTCACTTTTACTTGCTGTTTCAGCGATGACTTTTTTTTAGATTTTAAATATTATTATCCGATTATCGAGTAATTTATTGTTTTCCTAAAATCTAGTTAGTGTTTATCCCAATTCCATCGTTGAAAGGGTTTCTGTCTTTCTCTCCGAATATTGACTCCAAGTCAATCAGCAAAATTTGATCAGGCCTTCATCCCCATCCACTATTCCCTGGCTTCTCAATCAGCAACGTCAGACTTCATGCTTTCACTTTCTAACAATTCTTAAAATCAATACTTCCCTCCCCCCAAAATAATTTCAACCCCTCAAAGGAATTTATGTTGCTAAACATTCTTTCTTTTTTAATCAGAATGACTTTTTTTTAGAAATAAACTTTAATGAAAAAATGCCCATTGTGAATAAAACGAAAGAAGACACAGGCTAAGAAATTTAACAATAAAAAAAATAAGATTGTTTTGTCCTCTAAAATTTACTATCCGCTGCCTCAAATAAAATAATTTTTTCGTAAATAGTATAGGAATTATATATACAGCAAATGGTATACATTGGAAAACAAACAAAATGGACAATACTTATAGGCATAATCTGTACAATACGGACATTTAGAGACCAATGGAACTGAAATAAGTTGAAATATACAAAAGAGTTATCATTAAAAAAACGATACAAGTCTGACACGTAGAAACTAAGTAATCAAAGCAGATTTTCCATGTCTCCTTAAAAATGGATATAAATAAGAGTAAAAGAAGAAATAGATTTTACATATCGGAGAGAAGAATGAGCTTACACACAATGGCCACTAAGCTTTGCCCTGGACTGGTCGGGTAGGAAGGGTACGGAAAGCGCTCAAAATCTCAAGTCTTTTGTTAAAATTACATTGAGCGTGCAGTATACTGTTTTAAAATTGCATTTTACATGTATTTTGTTTAATACGTTCTTTTTCAACGCTTATAGTAACAAAGATATTAAAATTTTAAGTTTTTTTTTCTTCTTTTAAGAAGGGGTCTTCGAACGATATCAGCCAATGACTAACTCGTCAAATACTTACTATGACAATACACACAACTTAAGATTCCAACATACGATGCAAAGAAATTTCAGTGAAATTGAATTAAAAGATTCTTAAAACTGGACGCGATGTGGCTTATATTTATCTCATTGGAATATGTATGTATGCACATACTTCTGTGTTTCTGGGGGAAAGCATGTGCTCGAGCGGAGTCGTTATTCCTCTTCGAAAGAAGGCCCCGACACCATTCATCAAGGTATGGTCTGAGCGTGTTAATTCTTGGGAGTACGGCATAGTCAAGATAGATGAATGTACGGGACGTCAGGCAGAAACCCTACTAAGATTTACTAGCGACTATTGTCTTGTAGCTTACGGCCTATTCTCAACCACAGCTCGAAGGTTTTAGTGATTTTCCAACAGAAAATTTCTTACTTTTTTTATGAACACCGAATTCTTGTGATGAAAGTATTCAGCTTGTTATAAAAACTTATTAGCTAAAAATAACGTGAAAAGAATGTAATCATCTTACTCCTGATCAGTTTAAGTACAGATATCCATCAATCATAAAGTTCTTATTAGCAATTCAGCGAATAATGAAAATACGAGACAACCATTGGAAATCTTTCAGAAATGCTTAATTAATGTTTAAAATAGTTTTAAGAGGTTCTGTTGCATCACGATATTCTCAAAGAATTATTGCAAATCAGATTGATCCCTTGACGCACATTTTGGAAAATTTATTTCACTCATCACTAATTTTAAGCAGTAGAAGCTAAAATTTGGTCTGAACAAAATATTATTCACAAAACCCACCTAAACGTCTATAAATTAAATATAGTTAAAAATAAAGAAATCGAATACGATATTTTTGCTCCTTTTATAAATCGTCGGATGATTTCATTAACGATTAAAATTGGCCAAGGGGAAGAGGATATAGGGGAGGATAAAACGTTTTCTTTTCTTTTTTAATCTTCTGTGCAACCGGTTTTCATAATAAATATTAGGGTTTTCTAAAGGAACAAAGTACAGAAAAAAGAGAAATAAAGGCCTGCCCAGAAAGGGAGTCGTACCCCGCGCGCCATGCATCCTGAGCGTGGCCCTGCCGGGGATCCCTTAGACTACGCGCTACACAATAGAACTAGCGATATGTATAACCAAGTGTTAGCCATATTTGTTACAGAACAATGGCATATGGAGGGAAGGGGGTATTTAAAGAGAAGACGAATTTAAACAATTCTCAGTCTCTATTTAATACAAATTAACTAATACATCTTATAAACAGTACACTGTATAGTAGCTGTATTCGATATTCTGAAAATATTATTCTTCCGGCAGGGCTATATTCAAATGGAAAACATGAACGGCAAATAATCTAGTTCAAAACTTTCTTTCAAGAGAAATGGAATTATTTAGATGGAGAGCCGTGGACAGCCAAGAATAAGAATGAAAAACTTTAGTAACTAAAGAAATGAGATCTACATTTAGGTATTGGCTTAACTTTGTAAATTTACAGATATAAACAAATATAGAAATATAACCTACATCAAGGGGATCAAAGTTTTCTGTAGCCTGGTAATAAGTCATATTGGTTTTGTTGAAGTAATGAGCAATAGTCTAGAGAAAGATTAATATGAGGCAGAAAAAATATATAGAATTACTCTATTACTAAGATAAATTACGATGTGGTAGATGTGTATGTTCAGTCGGCTTACCGTTCTATTACTAAGCTTTGAAACGGTAATGCATAATAGGTACAATGCATAATATAAGGTAATGCATAACACTAAATTTGTACAATGCACAAAATTTATATATAATAGGCTCAGCCTAGTAGATTAGTATATCTTAGTATGAGGCAGTAAAAAAACTTCCATTTGAAAATCTTGGCGACTCTTGTGCCTCATTGATGTAATAAGCATTAAAGTGTTTCTTTCTTCCCTAGGCGTACTGATAACACTGAACAACAAAGTTTTTGTTTCGGGGTTGAAATTAGCTGATTTTAATGTATTTCCACGTGTTAAAACCGAAAATGACCATAAAAATTATATATTAGCTCTTGTTTTCAAGATATAGTATCATTCTAATGAAATATTTCATCACCAACAGTTGGTACACATGTTTGTTTACATAACACACCTCTCATCAGCTGTTCATAAGTAGTAAACATAACCTTTGCGAGTTTGTCAATTGTACGCACGTGGTTGCTATTGCAATTATCGTGTGAAGTTGATTTTTAAATTAATTTAAGTGCTGATCTGAAATGCCTCGAAAGTGTGTGAATTCTGTCGATAGCTTTTGCTATATATGTGGTGAAATAACATTTAAGGCTCAGAAACGTAAAATGTCACCTATCATTAAGACTGCCTATGAACATTATTTTGGTGTAAAAGTTGGGGACCAAGATAAATCATGGGCTCCTCATATATGTTGTAATTGTTGTTCCGTCATATTGCGAGAGTGGCTGAAAAATAACAAGCGGGCAATGGCTTTTGCAGTACCTATGGTTTGGCGTGAGCCTACCAATGATACAGACGACTGTTATTTCTGCTCAACTCCTCCCATTAAGCAAGGTTTATCTATGAAGAAAAGAGGAACGGTGAAATACCCTAATCTCCTATCTGCTCTTCGGCCTGTACCACACTCAGACAATTTGCCAGTCCCTTCTCCACCCCAAAACTATGAAATTTTAGAGGAAAGTGATGAAGTCTGTTTACAAGAAGCAACCCATCCTTCTACATCCTATGACCCTGATTTTGATGTAAGCGATAGGTCTAGTGATCCGCACAGAATTAGTCAAGCAGAGTTGAGTGACCTTATAAGAGATCTTGGCTTGTCTAAGGAAAAGGCTGAGCTGTTAGGGTCAAGACTACAACAGTGGAATCTTCTAAAACATGATGTGAAAATATCTCAGTACAGACAGCGTCAAAAAGATTTGCTTCCTTTTTTTGAGAAAAAAGAAAACCTCGTAGTTTGTTCTGATGTTAATGGTTTGATGGACTGCTTGAATTTGGGTCACATTCCATCTGAATGGAGACTGTTTATAGACTATTCAAAACTAAGCTTAAAAGCTGTACTTCTGCATAATGGAAATCAGCTACCTTCTATTCCTATAGGTCATGCAGTTCACATGAAGGAAACGTATATAAATATGAAAACACTTCTCCAACCAATCAAATATGAACAACACAAGTGGCAAATCTGTGATGATCTGAAAGTCATTGCTATACTCCTAGGAATGCAATTAGGGTTCACCAAGTACTGTTGTTTTTTATGTCTGTGGGACAGTCGGGATAGAAAATCTCACTAAAAATAAGTGAACTGGCCTACACGAGACCTAAACGCTAATGAGAAAAATGTAGTTTACGAGCCTCTTGAAGATCCTAAGGATGTTCTCCTTCCCCCATTACATATTAAGTTGGGACTAATGAAAAACTTTGTGAAGGTGATGGACCAGGAAGGACAAGCTTTTAAGTACTTGAGAGCAAAGTTTCCCAGGTTGAGTGATGCTAAAGTCAAGGAAGGCATGTTTATTGGGCCTCAAATACGTGAAATCGTAAATGATCCTGCTTTTGACATGATTTTAACAGGAAATGAAAAAAGAGCCTGGGAAGCCTTTAAGGGAGTTGTACATGGGTTTTTAGGTAACAAAAGAGATGATAACTTCACAGCATTGGTTAAAGAGCTTCTTCAAGCTTACCACCAACTTGGATGCAACATGTCCTTAAAAATTCATTTTCTTCACTCTCATCTTAATTTCTTCCCACAAAACTGTGGAGCTGTGAGTGACGAACATGGAGAAAGATTCCATCAAGATATTGCCTTAATAGAACAGAGATATCAGGGCCGTTGGAATGAAGCAATGCTTGCAGACTACTGCTGGTCTGTGTGTAGGGATGCTCCAGAAGTGTTTTATAAAAGACAAGCTAAACGACAGCGATCTTACAATACATCGGATTGACTTAATTGAAATTTGGTGGTACAAACCTCTTTTATTTGTCAAAACACTAAGAATAATGTTTTTTTTAATCAATTTTGTACTTAAAATATTCTAAAAGAAACATAACAATATTGTTTTTTGTACTTTCACTTTTCACGTATAGTATAACTACTCTTTAAGATTAAGTGCTGTATATCTCAAAAACCAGAGCTAATAAAAAATTTTCAATGTTATTTTCGTTTTTATCACCCCAAAATTAGTAGAAATAGACTAATTTAGTGTAGGAAACATTCAAAAAATATTTTTTTTTTGTGCAGTGTAATTAGTGCACCTAAATAAAGTAGGATTTACTTATTGCAATACAACAATAATAAGTTATATTACAAGCAATATTTATATTTATTCAAAGAATTATGCTACTAAGAGTATTTCAGCCTCTACACCTACAACAGCTTGTTAATGCTCAATCAGAAGAAAAAATCATTAGAAATTTCATACTAGACTACAGTAATAGCACAGAATCGTATCTGAGTAATGTGATATCCCGGATCGTGACTAGTACCACGACTTTCTGATATGAGTGTGCGGAGCAATTGACATGCATAATAGGTTGGATTGGATGTGAAGTTCGCTAGAGATACACTCCCCCATGACACGGAATCCGTCTTGTTTGGCTCTCCATTCTTCTCTTCTGTCTCTCTATCTCGATACATATGAGACTATGTTCACCCGTTTCCTGCCTCTCCTCTCAGTACAATGAGTCCTGTCAGCAGGCCCAGAGAACTGACCAGGGTGAGCAGCTCCATTAGGAACGACTCACTTCTTGGCGGCATCGATCTGGTAAATAGCTCTACGACTAGCCTCTAAAGGCAGCATTACCTGCCTCTCTTAGTGATATTCTTCTCCTTTGTCTTTCACGAAACCTCTTATATCTTTCTCCCAATTAATTTTTCATCCTCCCTTAAAAGTACAGGAAAAATTCATATTTATTTTGGCACTGGAGACATTACTTTTTATTCGGAAACTTGGAAAATTTGAAGTAAGTAAAACCTGCAATAGAGAGAAATTTATTTCTGAACTCCATTCAAATAATAATAATAATAATAAAAGCCAGTAATTATGTAGATCATAGAGATAATTGCACCTAAAGTATTTTATGTAATTTGAATTACCATTTTTTGATTGATAGAGTCTGAAGTAAGTGATATAGATCAGATTAACTTTTGTTAAACAGATGACAGAATCACAGGAGGATTATGCTTAGGGCACTTGTGGGTGTATCTTCTTCCTGATAACTTACTATAGTTTCCTATTTTCTCTATAAGGATTTCTCTCTTTGTATTTACCATTTCATCTTCCGGGTTGGACCGAGTCAAATTGTTGTTATTTGCCGAGCTTTCGCACATCATGTGATGGCTGAAAAGAGCCCTGAAGAAGCCATCACATGATGTGCGAAAGCTCGGCAAATAACAACAATTTGACTCGGTCCAACCCGGAAGATGAAATGGTAAATACATCTGACGACCGACGAAGCCTACGTGAACATTTCTCTCTTTTTTTAAATTTACTAACGAATTTACTTTTGTATATACTTGTTTAAGAATATATATGTACTTTTGTAAGAAGGGTACATTTGTGATACTATGCAAAGTTTTAAATTTGGCTATTTGTAGCTATCCTTAAACATTTACTTAGAATAATCTGCAATTTCTTAGTAATTGAATTCACAAAATCTTAGCTTAGCTAAGGATAGCTGATATATTTATTGATAAAGAATTGTAATGATACAGAACCCTAATATAAGAGGCTTTTTATATATTAAGGCTAGTTCTGAAACTGTTTCGTCCACGAAGTAGTTTCTAGCCTGTTTGAAGGCACTTTGAACGTTCTCAGAATATTCAGCTAATGGCTGTTACAGAAAAATGCTTTCAAAAAGTTTTATGTTACTCACCTTGTATGGGTAAAATACAAATGATGTAAAAAAGTATTTCTAAAGGAATAGTCTTCTTAGTAACCTACATCTCAAATTTTAAAAGTGCCCACTCCCTGCCTGAATCCATTTTGTCAGGTAAATATTCCATTGGCAATTTTGGAAGATATTATGTATAGATTGTTAGTAAAAAGCTTAAAGCTAATCACAGTATGCTCCTCAACCTTCGTATAGAATAAATTACAAAAACATATTCACTGCTGCCCATACATTATTCAGGCCATAGTTTAAGAATAAATACAATAATAAAATGTGTAGTTACTAAGCGCTCAATATTATAAAAATAAAAGCCTTCTCAGTGCCATGCTTTTCATTTTACTACCTATTGGTTTGCTACGTATTGCTAACAATTAGCTACCTGTAGATAGCCTTTCACTCTTTGATATTTACTGAATGCGAGTATCAAAGAGTGAAGGGTTAATGAGTAAATCCTTTTAAAGTCATTTTTATTAACCATTCAGAGCAATGTGATAAAATAATATGACATATATGTTATGTTGTATTTAAAAGGTTTACCCTTGGAATTCATTAGGAAATTATGAAAGCAAGTCGTGAAATGTCAATGTTGAAATTAGCCGCTGGATGATAAATCAGGCTAGTTAAGGAGTGAAGGCTAAGTCTGATGAGGAAATAGAGTTTTAAGTCGTTATCGGTAATGAAGTGGCAGAGGAAGGCTTATTTCGAGAATAGGGGTGGTTAGTAGCCAATGGAGCGCTTAACCGCTGTCAAGTACTAGCTCCCCACTTCTCAAGACTACCCCCTTCACTCATCCCCTTCTTCTGTCACCTCCTAGCTCTCCCTACTCACAGAGAATTATTCTATATTGGATGTTAGGAGGATAAATAAAGCTATAGGTTTTTATTAGCGCTGCATTATGAAAGACGATTAGCGTTTTATTAGCGACCAATTAAGAACGTGCTTATCCCACATAAATATTTCAGATATTCATTAAGCTACCTAAATTTGATAACCTCTCAGTAATACAGGTTATTTTTACAGGGAATTATTTTATTTATTTTTTCTTTCTAATTGTTATAGTTTTCCTCTTCTTTATTCTTATTCATAAGATTCACTTTTTTTTTCTTATTCTTAATTCACTGATTTCGTTTATTTAAATCTTATCCGTATTTCTTATATAATACATAAATATTACATTTTGTATTGGAAATTTGAGATTTATATTTATAATTCATTTGAGGTCTGCATGTCCATTTGTGAGGCAATTTAAAAAAAACAATTGTCCAAAATACTCAATTAAAATTTTCTCAATTATTATTCTAAAATAATTTGATTCAACTATATCAAAAATACATCTAATTTACCTAATAAAACATTGACTAAATTTATTAATTTGTCCAATTTTTAGCTTTATTTAGTTTTTGCTATTTCCAATGTCTTAACATTGATTATTTTAATTGTTAGTGTGTTTGTTTTTGTATAAAGTTATATTTGCATACTTAAATAAGCATTTTAAAATACATACATTTCGTGAGTCATACATTAGGAATTAGGAAAACGACGATAGTCGTACGGCTTAACGCATACCTCGCATTAAAATGCATACAATTCGTGAGTCATACATTAGGAATTAGGAAAACCACGATAGTCGTACGGCTTAACGCATACCTCGCATTAAAATACATACAATTCGTGAGTCATGCATTAGGAATTAGGAAAACGACGATAGTCGTACGGCTTAACGCATACCTCGCATTAAAATGCATACAATTCGTGAGTCATACATAAGGAATTAGGAAAACGACGATAGTCGTACGGCTTAGTGCATACCTCGCATTAAAATACATACAATTCGTGAGTCATGCATTAGGAATTAGGAAAACGTCGATAGTCGTACGGCTTAGCGCATATCTCGATTTTTTTTTTATTTTTTTATTTTTTGCTGTGTTAGCCTCCCTTGCAACCACTTTGGGTCATTAGAGGGAGGGGCTATCTACAGGTTGCCACCCTATTCTAAACACCCATGGCTCAGGACAAGCTTCTATTTATAAATAAAAGATTGACCTGGGCGGGATTTGAACCCGCAATCTCAGGGTTGTGAGACCTGTACGGATCCCCTGAGCTATCCTGGCGCCCCATATCTCGATTTAAAATGCATACATTTCGTGAGTCATACATTAGGAATTAGGAAAACCACGATAGTGATACGGCTTAGCGCATACCTCGCATTAAAATCACACATTATTTTAAGCTGAACAAGGTTTTAAATAATACTCACATCGAATGTTGCCGTAAGAAATACATTTAGCTTATATAAATCTCTAAATATGGAAATATTAATTTTCTTCTATACATAATTGCTGTCACTTAGTTTTTCTTTAGTACGACCAGCATTTAATGTAATTAATTATTAATTTTAATTAAGTGATAAAATGCATTTAAAAGTAATATAATGCAAATATTTTCAAGATTAGTAGGCTCTACATTCTACAGCTCTTTATAGAGCATTATGGAAAAAACAACCCTTGACACGTTTAATTGTATGGTCACAATAATTTTTACAGACATATATACTATCACAAACTCACAAGATGATTTCCCAAAATATTTTTTCAAATATTCTAGAGACCATAATACATATAAAATCGCAAAACTGGGTTACAGATTTGTAACTGATCGCTATAGCTTCCATATATAACGTAGTGAAACGAGCAATAAAAAAAAAAGAAAAAGAGATGTCGAGGTTTATAATAAACCTACTAACAACTACAATTAATATTATATTAATGCGTGATTAAAATATGATATTTATCACGCAATAATGAGGTTAACTGTAATGGAAGTTCTTATTCCTTCATAAACAGTTGTAAATCGTGAATTAAGCAAGTGACTGCTAACAAATCAATGGCTTATACTAAGGCACTAAAAACTAAATATTGTTCCATGACGGAAATTTAAGACTAGTTTATATATTTTCAGTTGTCTATATAGACCCGAAGGAACTTTAGGCACGTGTTTACGTATGCGTTCTTGGCAAGTTCTGAGTGCTCAGTCCTGCCCAGAAGCCGGGAGATCGGTCACACAACAAACCCCGCATAGAGGACCTGTGCTTTTCTACAGTAGAAGAGACCAGCGGATTGGCCAACATATATTCGAGGGTAGCTTTCTCCCGAGCCATCAGCACTAGTTCCTTCTGAAGGGAGTAATACTTAAACCTACTACTGGAACGCCAACACCGCTAAAAAAGCGCACCCTGGCGAGGATCCCTCAATCTAACAGTAACAACCTAAGACTTTTAGCATATGAGTCAGGTATACTAATCCCTTTTCGAAAAGCGTACCAAACTTACACTAACCCACCTATTCACACACACCCGCACACACACCCGCGCGCACACACACACACACCCGCGCGCACACCCACACCCCCACACACACCCGTACACACACACACACACACACGCACACGCACACACACACACACACACGCACGCACGCACACACACACACACACACACACACACACACACAAAATTTATAATATATAAATGTATTGCAAACCTAATAGAAACAGGACTGAATTGTACTTTGGTATTATAAGTTGAATTGCATGATCATTAAAGTAAGCAGGCAGGTGAAAAGCGAGCTCATTGGTGGAGGCCAGAGTAAATGTATGCAAACTGCGGGGGTCAGTGCGGGCTTTATTTCCACTCGTGAAAGAGCGTGGAGAGATGGCGCCAGATTCAAGGAGAGTGTCCATAAGGATCCTCTCCCATATATATGTAAAGTAGATGTGCGTTCTTGGGGGAGCTACACTCGCCTGCAACATGCTTCAACCAACCCTTGAGCCACTCACTAATCACCCTCGGCCATGTGTTTCTTTTCTCCCATGAAGCCCGACCCATACGAGTACAGGAAACTAAACACATTTTCATAAGTTTAAAACAAAAAAGCATTTCAATTTTTAGTTAGTATTTCTTTAATGACAAGGTTTATTCATTAAACACGAAACATATTCACCAGTATGGGTTTAGGTAATGGTGTTCTACATTGTCTTCAAACTTTTTATATTTTATTTTAAATAAATACAATATTATACCAGTTATAGCTTTTCATGTATTTGGGGCCCTTTTCTCTATAATCTCCGCGACTTCTTTCTTTTACCTGTAATAATATGAAATTTTGAGATTATGTGGAGCTAATTTTTGAATAATTCTTTTTGTGTGTATAAGATTTATAGGTATTAGTGTTTAAGCCCTTACTCTATGCTTTGAGTGAGTCAAGGTGGATATATTTATTGGCCTTCAGCTTCAATGACAACCCATAGAATATGTATGTATGTATGTATGAATGTATGCTAGTTGGAGAATAAAGGGATATATAAATTATAATATAATATTCACTAGGAAATAGACTAAAAAACGTTGAATAACTTAGTACAGAAAGTTCTGTTGTTTCTTTATGAGATATTCAAATAAAATATTGCATTTGATTTGGTGTTACTTGAAATGGACATTAAAGTGGTATGATTAACTTAAAGAACATTGCATTATTATTGGGTATAAAATAATTAGAGAAACATGCTATCTATAATTATACTCTCATAAGAATTTTGTAGAGATGTATTTTATTTGTGTTATTTTTTTGAGATTCAATAGACATGCAGGAATTTGAAAACGAATATCCGTAAAATAGGCGGAAGTATTCGATAACCCCAGCGCTGAGCTAAAGAGTCGTGCAAATACACTGTCGCATCATTATCAAACATTTTGAGTTCCATCCCAGTAAAGATCCATCCATCCCGTGATCCAGCCCAATGCAAATAAGCTAAGCATAAACTGCATCAGTCCCCTCACAAATGACGATACCAATATTCTACCCCTCTGACGTGAAGCAGAATTCTGTTAGAAAATCAGGAAAAATTTAAAATATAATTTCCAGAAATTCTAGTAAAAATAACGCTTATCTAATTGTAGATATGTATATTTACTATTTGAGGAATGTAGGTAGAATACACACACACACACACACACACACACACACACACACACACACAAAAACAACAACAACATTTTTCTGTATGAAAATGCAGGCATTAAATTGCTTACAAGTACTTTCTTACACAATAGGAGACCTATGAATTGGAAAAGAATGCTTTCCCATTAGAGGTTATGGTGACGTTAAAAGTCTGTAATTAATTACTGGTTTAGAATTAATGGCTTACGAGAAAGTTAATTGTGTAAGAGGAGTGGTGTTAAGAAGAGAAATGCCTGAGGCGACATAAAGGAAAACTGATGCCTATCTTAATATGGTGAAAGTAATTTCATTCTATCCCATGACGGCGGGGGAGGACTCTGACTCTCGCGACGGGGATTCATGACTTTGGAAGAGTCGAGGGGGAGGGGGGTTAATATTTATTTAACACTGGATTGGGAGGGGATGGGGCGGTTACAAATTGCTGGTGGACCGGAGCCAAGCCACCCTTACCCGCTCGCCCTCAGGCTACACTGGAACCTGTTACGTCAGCGTTCGGTGAACCACACAAGAGAGCATTATCACTCGCCTATTGTTTTCGCCTACGAGATTCGCCATAAAACTTCTCTGCTTTCTCATCAGACGGAATCATCCCTCTTAAAGAAAAATCTACAAAATGTTTTGCTAATTATATGATAACCAATACACATTTTAAACAATTAATGCGAGGGAATAGAATGAAAATATCTATCTGTCCCAGGCAGGACTCGAACCTGGATCTCCTGCTGATTTTTTTATTCTATTCCCTCGCATTAATTGTTTAAAATTTACGTGGGATAATACACCACAACTAAATTAATATTTATAAATATACATTTTATTATGTTCCCCTGCATTGAATGTATAAAATTAATGTGAGATTATATACTACAACAAATACAATATTAAAAAATAAATAAAACCAATACAGTTTGATAAGTTGAAACAATTACTGTAGAATCTCCATCCTAATCATCTTATTACAGCCAAAATTAACATTTCAACTGTTTGCGACAGTATTCGTAAGTACTGAATTTTGTTTTTTTATTCTAAAAATAAGCGGACCACCCAGCTCCGGATATATTATGAATTTATTAAAATTTTCTCTAAATAATATTATATTTTCAACACTTAAATAATATGCACTTTTCGTAAATAATTCACAGAGTAAAGATGTTAGAAAATATCATACATTTATAATTTCTATTATTTTTTAAAATTAAAAATAAAAAGATATTGGCGGTTTTTCAATTCAATCTATCTCTAAACCCCTCCCCCTTTTATTGGGATCGACCACTTTAGGGTTGGGAACGTTAGAAAGGGAGAACAATATGATTGGAATTAAAAGGCACGTTTTGTTATTTTATCCCAGTACGAAAATCTATCATCCAGCTTAACCAATATGATGTATATGAATTTGAATTCACCCCAATAGTGAAATATTTGATCAGTACTAGGTAGGACCTGCGGAGCTGAAAGACCTCATCATGGCAGTGAAGTGTCATTTCTACAATACTATAGCTGTCTCAAGAGGTCTTGAACGAGATATCTCAGCTAGACCTGGAACAGCTAATATTCTTATAAATATTTTATTTGGTTGTGGTATTTTATCCCACGTAAATTTTAAAATTATACTCTCCTTGAACGAGAGAATAGTTCTCGAGGCTGCTCAAGGCAAATATTTAAAACACTTTGCTTTTCACCTCCTAACCTAATCAAATTGTTTGCAGAGATAATGAGTAGGAGTATACACAGTGTCATTCGCAAAAATTCAAGTTTCATCAGTTTTAATTCCGCCTTCCGAGTTGAACTTTAGTGCAGAAGAAAAATTAAATTGGCGTTTGACTAATGAAATATTATATATATATACTTATATAGTATNCAATGTCATAAATTTATAAATATTTTATTTAGGTTGTGGTTATTTATCCCACGTAAATTATAAATAATTCATAAATCTTCCTGGCGAGGACAGAGAGATTTTTTTATTCTGTTCCCTCTCATGAATTAGTCATAAATTTATATGACCTTATAATTTACATTTAAAAGTTAATTATTACGTAATGAAAATCAGTGTTCCTCATTGAAATCGCATTACAAATTATTTTTTTAGCCTTAGAGGTGTGAAGCGGAGGGAAGGATTCATTTCTGGATGAGTCATATATTACGAAACTCCATATAGAACATATGAGGAAATTTATCTGTTCCCGTGAAATATCTGTGATTTTAAGGAGATGTAATTCCCGCTCTTGGATTAAACACTCTCCATGAAAATTGAGCAGGATTCTGTCCCGAGGGCTGGTGTTATTCAAGGATTGTGTTAGGGCAGTATTTGTATCCACTACTTACAAGGGAGCATTGAGGAAGCCATTAAGGCCCCAACAGATTTCATTATACCATAATTACTGTAAGCCGTCTCATCGGGGCAGATTAATGGGCCGCCTGCTTTATGCTCGTCCCCCCCCCCCTCTTTCATCACACACCTTGAGAGGAAAGTAATTTACACTGGTACATTAGAATCCGATGCGCAAATGATTGTCTCCCTAATGAAGAGTATATCTCTTTCACTGAAGTACAATAGTTTACTTTGAACTTGGTACGTTTCTTTTTACTTTTATAAAATAAAGCAAAAAAAAAACAAAACACTAAATTTATCTAAAAGGAGAGTTTTTTTTTACCGTAGATATTATTCTGAGATGATTTTAGTTGGGGTTCGGTCAATAAAATCATTCAGACTAAATTTATCTAAATGTTAGTCTTTACTGCACCTCATAAGAATCCGGTGGGCCAAGTCTTCGTAATGAAGAGTGTCTCTTTCTGACTAAATTACAATAATTTATTTTTAATTTGAGTTTTTTTAATATTTTTTCAGAAAATAAAATGAATAAGAGTACTAAAGTAATTTGAAAACCTTAATTTACACTACTGCTTTAGACTTTGATCGACAAATTATTGCCTTGTCTTTGTAAAATTTTATCTTTATTTATCAAAGAATACGTTTATTATACTTTTACCAAAAAAATAATGATAAAATTATAAATTTGGTTTAAAAAAACTCGACTTTAGACGAGAATTCAGTGTGCAAATGATTCTACTTATAATGAAGTTACTCATTTTCACTCAATTACAGAAATTTATTTCACATATATGAAGAGAGAATCTCTTCATGTTCATTATATTAAACTTACTGAAAAAAATGAAATAAACTCGTTTAATAGCTTGAAAAATTTAACTGAGTAACTTTGGCAAGTAATTAAGTTCTACGAGATTGGTTCCTGCAAAATCCTTGGCCAAAGGCCTCTAAGAAGCCGGGGAGGCTACGTCTATAGAACTAAGTGAAATCTTCAGTGATGTAATGTCTGAAGGAATATTACAGAAGGACTTGTGTGTCACTGCACTGCTTCTTTTTATTTTTCTGAAAATTTAGCAGTGCCTTATCTTTGGTATTATGTCAACAATTAAGAATTATATTTTTTAAAATACAAAGAATTTTTAATACATATTAAAAGTTCTATATTACACTTTCAATGTAATGAAAACTCACAACACATTTTTCGAAGAAACATTGTTCCATTGGCAATAGACGTCCACAGGTAAAACATTTTCCGGATGTGTTTATTCGCGGTCCACAGTGTTCTAGGGAATTACAGCTCATCGTAACTTGATCTCTTCCCATTTAATAGAGAAATGTACCCATTTTACGCAGGGTACTTTCTGGATCATAAGAGGAATATGGTGGGTCAGTATAAGCAGAAGCTCAGGATTAAATATAAATCAAATTGTATTCTGATAGCGTTGAACCTAGACCTAAGGACACTTAACATCTCGGCTATTTGTTTCCTTAAGGTAAATCTAATAAACAATTGAAAATCTTAACTGACAAAGCTCTAAAATATTCTATTTCATTACCATTTTAAGGCGCGGGATGGAGGATCAGCTTGCTAGAGGCCCGGTCGAACATTTGAAGGGAGAGCGTTCTGACCTGGATCAGAAGGAATTAGGCTGCAGTCAAGGGTCGTTCGCATGTTCCGGTAACCTTTCGTAAGGGATAGCTTTCTCTACATCCTACCTTATTCCTACCTCCTTTGAAAGGGGCCCCTCAAGCACAGTATTCAGTGATATGGATGATCCGGAGAGCGACGAGTCAGTTTAGTGATTAGTATTAGTGATCTTCTCTAATAGTAGATCATTTATAATTTACATGATAAGTTATTTACGTTTACTTTATATATTGGAGATTATTCTTTCAGTCTTTATTTATAAACTCAGTTAAAGATACTCAATCCCTAGATTTACAACATGCACTCTACCTGCATCTCTTTGTCGGCTGCACTCTACCTGCAGGTATGCATCTCTTTGGCGGCATTCCGACCCTTCACTAGCTTTTTCTTTGTTTGTAAATACTACATATACCCCGGAATCCATGCTTCCCGCATTTTGGTGTTAGCCGAGAGTCGGTCTAGTCATAGGGTTAGAAGGCTGTCTTAGCCTTAGTTAGTTTTAAGTTAGTAATAGTAAGTAACTTGTAAATTATAAAGTACTTTTGTTTTGAGAAATAATGTTATTTTTTAACTCTCCGAGAACAAGAGATTTAACTGGCGCCCGAACAGCAGGACACTGGAAGCGACTTCTCACAGCCACTGTAGCACTTTAAAGAAGGATTCTCATGACGTACCGAAGAAATACACCAACAGGTATCGGAGCTTACTTCACAACTAACTTACTGCAGCTAAGCATTGTATCTTCGCTTGAGTCTTAACTCTTTATCCAGACTTTGAACTTCAATGTTGATCTCTCAATGTTCAAAGGTGAATTTTGAAAAATTTTGTTTCCTATTCATAAGTAAACTAGAAGATAAGTTTATACTTCTCCAGATTCCTTACTCGAGAGAATAGAAAATAAATCGTAAAAACCCCAACAGGAAAGCAGCGAGGTGAACATAACGTTACTCTCAACATTAAAGATTACCTGGGAATCGATAAATTAGCAATATTTTCATTTCTTTAAATTTAGTACTAAGTTTAATATATTATTAGGATATTAAGCAATGAAAAACGTAAAGTGTATTAACAAATGTTCAGAAGAAAGGATATTGTTTTTAAAAAAAATAGTGAACTCGAGTTTACAACTTCCGAAGTCAGAACTTCCGAAGCCCCCACATTTTTTCTCGAGTTTAGACACCGAAAAATTAAAAGGATATATTTATCATTTTCTTAAATGTTCTTTATGATTTTGTTTATCCCATTTTATGTGCCTTTTAAATTTAGGGATTTGTTGATACCTATTGAAATCACTGTTTAGTGAGTTCTGTGAAAAGATTTTGTATTTCAATAAGTAAAGTTTAAATTTTATGTTAGGAAATAAGAACCATATACCTTTCCAATAAAAGAGAAAGTTCTATGGTAAATCTACTTTAAATTATTACTAAGTATAATTAGACTGAAATGTATTTAATCTTTTTGTGATATATTTATAGAGAGCCAGTTTTGATTGTGTTTGTGACATTGGTGTATTGTAAGCATTTTAAATTGTAGATAAAGTTAGCTAATAATTTTCAGAGTTATCTTTTAATATTTGATATTTGATTGTAATTATTTTATTATTATTATTATAACAAATGGTTATAATTCCAGATCCCAAGTACATGTGTGATACTGAATTCTCAGTAGTATATCTCATAATTGGTACTTTATTATATTCAGGGTTTAATGTTTATAAAATCATTTAATTAACATCAAATGCATATTTTGTTATTGAACTGTTCTTATTTTTAACTTAGATAAATTTTAGGAAAAATGTATAATATAGTAGTAATTATACAAATTAAGTTAGTGCTAATTTTAGGGAAGAAATAAGCTAATAATAGTATGAAAAATAAAGGAATACATAGGAACTAAACTTTTCTTAAGATATGAGAATTAATATTATTAGTTTTTGAAATTTATTAGTTTATTTGATTGTTTGTGTAATGTGAATAATTTATTGTTTGGGTAAGTATTAATTATTAATAATTCAACAATTATTTTCTATTTTGCTAAAAGAAAATAATTTTTTATTGAAAAACTAAAGTAAAACAAAACATATTCATTTAATTTTATTTAATTTAATATTGATTAGGAATAGGGTGTCTGGAGATTTCACTTATTAATCACCAGAATACTAGCCAGAGGATAAATATTAAAATAGTTTCATGTAAGACTTTTTGCTGGTGATAGGTAGCTATTCCCATCACTTTTTTTTCTGTATGCATATCTTATATTTGCTAACTCTAGGTTAATACTTATACTTATTTTTAATTATTAATAAAAATGGCTTTGAAAAAAAAAAGTAATTTTTTTTGGAATAATTAATTTAATAATCACAAAAAAAAATTTATTCTCTATNTTACTATATGGTGTATGTTGTACATTATTATTATATTAGTACATATTTATTGTATACTATGAGAGCACATTGCAAGATGCACGCTGTGCAGGATGTAATTTCTAAAATAAATAAAATAACCTAAAAAAAAAAAAATTATTTTGTAAATATTCCTATGAAAACTAATAATTTAGACACTAATCATCTATTGTCATTTCCATCCTCTCATATTCAACAGTCTTGCATCTACTGTATCTCGTTGTAATATGTTGTGTTTCACCATTATAGGCAACTTATATTTGTAGTTGCTTGCAAAACTTCCCTCCGAAATCTTTCTGATCCTAAATTCATACCAAATATCATATCAACTTATTTTTGGTCATTGTACTATTACTCCAAAAATAGTTTTTTCTCTAACTTCATGGCGCAAACATGTTCGTATTGTCAGTTTCCATTGAGTGAAAGTACGAGGGTGAACTAAGCACAGTGTGTAGTTGAAAATGAATTAAACATTAAAGTTGCTGACAAGTAGAGAGCACGTGTATGAAATGGGAAGAGCTGGCTGACGGGACAATGTCACACGGTTGGGGAGCAGTGCTTTTAGCAGGTCAAGTTACCTGTAGCCATGTCCCCGATCTACCTGGAAGTCTGCTTTATTCCCGTTACACCTACTGGCTGTGTCCTTTCCCTCTATTAGACTATGATCATTCATGCCAACGAATGATAAGTTAGTTTTATCAACATATTCATAAACATCTTTATTTTTTATGATTTTATGACATACCAGTTGCTATGGGGAAGAAATATTTTTATTCGTGTATTATAACTACTTTATTAATTATAAAAATAATTA
>KZ807629.1:269813-281576 GCA_000696205.2 Oncopeltus fasciatus | reverse complement strand
AAAAGAAAGTAGTTCTTGCGGTCTAGATCTTCACTGTAAAAAGGATGGTTGATTAAATCAAACCCCAAGATATCAATCGTGGCCATCACTTTACGAGAGGTGGGCAACAGGCAATACAGTAGCAAGTGCAAACTGATGAAATTCAAAGTATTTTAATCCAGAAATGAAATGGTAGGATTATCAAAATCTATTTTATTACACTAACTGATTAGATAAACATGATAGGGTATAAATCCTTAATCTTAATACTCTCCTTCATAGGTAGACCAAGAATATATATATATATATATATTTATGTTTACAACGAATATAAACTTAAGATACTCTACATTTTTCTATACAATACCATAATGTAGGAAAAATTAATTACTGAGATATTATTTTTCAAATATAAATATACAAGCAAAATGTATCGATAAAAAATATATTCTTATGTTCATGTACTAATACGCATAGAGTTATTAAATATTTAGAGATACGTCAGCCTAAGTATTCCTTTTTTTTTTTTTTAAACACTTAATTTATGAATTACACCCTGCACAGCGTGTATCTTGCAATGTGCTCTCAAATGATATAATAAATATGTACAAATAAAATAATAATGAATTTTTTTTGGATCTACATTGACCGAATCTCAACTAAAATCATCTAATAATAATATCTACGGTCAAAAAAACTCTCATTTTGAGCATTATAAATATTTAAATTAGCGTGTCCTTCGCTTGATGGAGAAGCTGCCCAATGGCAGTACACCTAAATCACTATTTACAATTTTGTGTTTTGTTTTTTTCTATTTTAATTATTATAAGAAAGTGTTGGCAATGAGGAGGTCACGCGGAAATTTTCTATTCAGGCGGCGTGGTGGGTTATCAGGATGGGTAATACTAGATAGAGTTTGGGCTAAAGGATTGGAATGCATGGAAAGGTCAGAGTGGAATTTATTAAAACGGGTTGTGATAGCGTCTTTTACAAAAGGGATTTTAAGAACATTTTTGCGACGTAATAGGGTGCATCAACCATGATTCTTAGGATTTTGGATTTGAAGGACTGTATTCCCTACATGTTGGATGGATTAGCAGTTCTCCACAGTTCGACTCCGTACGTCCAAATAGATCTCAGTAGCGTCTTATAAAGAGTGAGTTCGTTGGTCACAGTTAAGGTTGATTTGCGGTTGAACAGCTTGTGAAATTGTCCAAGTCTCCTATTTAGTTCCTATCTTTTGATTATTGTATGCGTGTTCCATGTTAGACGGGAGTCAAGATGAAAGCCTAGGTACCTGACGCAATCGGAAGTTGGGATAGGGATGTCATTAAAGTAAATTCTGCCAGGTTGTTTCTTCCTTTGTGTGAACGTAACATGACAGCATTGGCCTTCGTTGACCTTAATGCGCCAGCGCTGGCACTAACGCTGTATGTCCATCAGATGCCGTTGGAGATTTTGCCTGGCAGTATGTGTGTATGCGGTGTTGGCTGCTGCTGAGGGGGTTGTCTGTTGCAATAGCGGGGTGCTGTCCTTCAGCTGAACCTGTCTGGCGAAACAGGAGTAAGAGAGATTCGCGTGAACATATCTTACTGGTGCACGTGGAGTGCAAGGCTGGTGCTGGACCGGCGGTAATAATAGCTTAATCATACCTGTTGTAATCCGTCTTCATTGGTTTCTGCCAACCATCTTCTGTTGGCAAGCGCTTTCAACTCAACTGTGAGTGGAATACAGACAGTGACAGTGAACACATGTATTCGACCACGAGGATGGACAATGTCGTAAAGCGCTCGCCAACAGAAGATGGTTTGCAGAAACCAATGAAGACGGATTACAAAAGGTATGATAGTTCAATATTCTTTGGTAGTTACAATAAACCTTTAGAGTAATAATAGCTTGCCCAGTTCTCTCACAATAGGCTGACAACCTGGAGATAGTCCGTTACTTCACGACCCAGGCATTATGAGAGGTAAATATACTAAAAAGTGAATATAAATTTTATAAAACATGAATGTAAAAAATTAAATTTTACACTTATTGCTTTCTTCCAACATTTATGTGACATAAAAAACGATGAAGATATTAAAATTTTTTTCTTTAAACTCCCAGTTCCCTAATTTATTTCAGCAATATTGGATTGATCAAATATTTTCTAATGAGAAGTCTAAATACCGACTTTTATTTATTTTTTCAAACTTAGAGTCTGATCAATCCTCTTAATTACTTCTTCCTTACCTTCCTTCATTTGCACAGATGCATTTTTGTTAAAATTTGGCGGACATAAATTATATTTTACATCAATTATGTTATTATGTTTTCTTGCACAAATATTTTTGTCGCATAATCTAAAAAGTGAATTAAGTTTCCCTAATTTTAATATTGTGGAAGAATTTTGAGCAGTAACCAACTAACACACACACACACACACACACATATATAGAGAGAGATTTAATTATATATTATCAAAAAGACATTTTGTTTATAGCTTCTTCAAAGTAGGACAAATGAAAAACTGAAGAAATGTGTATTAAAAATGGTGTCTTGGTTCTAACTATTTTCTGTGTCTTAGATGAGCTTGTTTTCCTTTCCAGAACTATCTGAAGAGAAGGTAACTGGTAGACTGGATTAGTTTCAGATAATATAATGCAACTGTTTGAATTTACATGAGTTCAAAAAACGGAAGGGGGGGGGGGGGGAGTTGTACATCATAACTCTCCATCAAAATAAGCATCCCGAAGAAGCAAGTTATTCTTGTTGGAAACAGAGATTTTTGAATTAGGTTATTCAGTTTTAAAGGTTATTTCAAATCGACGAAATCTAAACTTTATAGCCCTAATCCTTTTTTTTTTTGCAGGTGAGAGCCTTTGAAAAGTGCTTGAAGATGAGCAATTATTTGAAATGGTCGTGTTTTAAGCCGTGGTTAACCGAAGGAAGGATTTAATATTATTTTTCAAAGAGGAGAGTCACAAAGAGCTAAGCTTTCCTTTTCCCAATTTATTACAGAATTAGCTGCAATATACTTCCCTTCATAGTTACCATTACTTAGTTACTTCTTCCAAAATGGTCAGTCTGTAGATTTAAACGAATAAATGATTTTTACTCTCAACGAACCATTCACAAAATATTTAATTAATTGTATTTTTCATTTCAAAATATAAACATTTTAAATAATTTAGTGTATTTTCTAAGGAGAAATTTGAAGTAAATTAAAGTTAGTAAAAAAAAATAACGAAAGCTTTTTCTATTAGATAAAATGACATAACTCAGTTCAAAAAGAGAGTTTGTTGACCGTAGATATTATTCTAAGATGATTTTAGTTGGGGTTCGGTCGAGGTAGATCCAAAAAAAAAACACAAATTAAAAAAAATTCAAGCTTATGCTACGAAAAATAAGCTGATTCCTATATAAGCCCTTTCCCTTCTCACAAGTGTATCCCTTCATCAATCCCCAGCTCTGATGATGCCCCAGACTGTAAGCCGAAACGTTGGGAACACTTAATATGGTCTATTTGTTCATTTTTTCCTGGCGAAAAACCCTGGTCTGCTCTCTGTTGCCTAGTGGATATTAATATCTAACGGATACCAAAGGGCGATATATTGGAATCAATGAATACAGCTAAAAGTATGTGTAGACAACAGTTCCATAACCGTTTAACAGCCTTTGAATCACCCATTATTCAATTCAGTTTAAAACAGAGATATATGGTACCTAAACTGCAGTTGAGTGGTGACTCCAAAATTTGCTGAGACATTTTCAATATCGTCCTTGCACAATACACAATTCAATGTTTGATTGTTTGTACAAGGATGTCTTATAGGCTCATCGCTTGTTTGTATTTACGCCAGTGTTCGGAACAATATTGTTGTACGGGGTATCTCGTTTGTCTCCAAACTCTCGTATGTCATTTATAGAAACTTTTTTTTTTTTGGAACATGAATGAACGTTACCTGGTCATAGTAGGGNCCCCCCCCCCCACTCCCACTAAAGAGTAAGAAGCCAATATGTTTAAATTATTAATGGCCGTCAAACATTTGTTGTTTAAGAAAAATGTATGAAATATATATATTTTTGAAACCTTTCAAAGGGATTCAACTTTTTATTTATTTATTTCATGAATCTAAATAATTTACTGAAATCACTAAGCTTATAACAATAAATTCTGTATCTCATTGAAGTTGATTGATGGGAATTAAGTTTAGTGTAAAATGAATCACTGTAATATATTTTTAGGTTTGGGAGTTTGGAATATTTAAATAAGCTCAGAAATATATTCTTACTATATTTTATATCCTCCACCCAGGAGGGGGCGACCCGCTATCCTCAACGTCCCGACTCCGCCCTTATCAAATGATCTGCACTCCTTATTTCACTCCTCCATGTCACAACTTAACTCCCTCATTACACCACTCATATCCCTACTGACCAACCTGGTCACCAAAATGACCCTACCAACTTTCACACCATGATTCCCCAATCCAAGAATTCCTTTACTATATGGAACGCTAACGGCATTCGGACGCACACTGATGAACTGAAACTAGTACTCGATAACAAAAACGTAGTCGTAATATTACTGACAGAAACGCGACTAACTAAACGAAATAATCTAAAAATTACTGGTTACGACACTTATAGGACAGACCATCCTGACGGTAGAGCTCATGGTGGAACTGCACTTCTTACCAAGACATCCTGTACCCATCATATCTTACCCTCGACTTCACAGAGTCCCTTCAATCAACATCAGTGTCTAATTCTATCATTAGATCATTAGACTCCTTAATATTAATTAAGGAGCTATTTCATTGAGCAAGACTCGATACTTAACTTAAAAAATACAAAAACTTTATGACTACAATTTCAAAGAAAATGAAGTAGAAATTTTTGTTACATTTTTAATTTGAGAGTCATTGTTTTTATCTTAAATTTTACTTGTAAACTGATGTTACCCGTTAGATAACAATGATGAATGTTTGCAATGAGAAGACCGAGTTAAAGTCAATCAGTCCTCGGGACTTACTTAAAATGGCCGAATGACAAATGTGTAGCAGTAAAGTAGTCAAAGTACAGATGTAAAGGGGGTCGGGAAGCGGTAAAGTTGGGCGAAGAGCAGTGATTGCAGAAATTAGCATAAGTGGTGGTGGAGGGGTGGAATTTAGCCAGTCACTGTCAGATAGATAGTTCTAGAGGTCGAAGAGAATGGATTGTCTCCAGTCGAACTTGGGAGCACTTACTAACGACTGACCGTAAGTTAAGTTCCCTCTAACCGCGCTCTTAAAGCCTCCTCAAATTATTTCTCCCGGTAATCCTTTATCTAGGGGCTCGATGGATTTCGCTCGGTCCGTCAGAAGGGGAGTGCTTCGAATCGCTTTCGTAATGCACCGCGCCTCCGAATTCCACTCAATTTATACCTTCCCTTCAACCATTTATCAGCCGCTTTAAAAGAAGACCCTCCTCTCTTCCAACGTATAGCTCTTTTTTCCTTCTACTTTTGCTTACCGCAGGCCCCAGGGTATCGAATTCTCGAAATGCTCTCCTCTCATACTGAAAAATTTCTCGCATTACTCAGTTTAGGAAGTAAGGTTTTCTTTTGAGGAATTTGGGGCATATTCCATCAATATTTCTTGAATGCTGAGACTTATCTGGATCACTGATTCCATTCTTAGTGCTCAGCCCTAATAATGATATATTTTCCCCATATTTGAGATTTTTATATTTGATGTAGTCAAAGATCTGGAAAATCGATTCGTTCGCGGTAACTTAGTACGGTTATTTTCTCTTAGCCTTTGGTATTGCTTGTTAGAGGAACCGGAATCAACAACTTAATTATTAGAACAGATGAACAAATTAGTGAAAATAAATAAATTAAAGTTTGTAAATATTTCTGATCATATCTGATCTATAAGCTTTGATAATTAATTAATATTAAGTGCTTCTCTCCGGAAATGCAAATGTACTAAGCTCATGAAAATGAGGGGTTATATCTCATTCATATGTACAGCTGCCCATTGACATAACGCATTAGGTAGTCATTTTGGTATTTCAAGCGGGTTGATGACAGGATATCTCTTTTAAACGAGACTCTCAGCGAGATTTCCTACATTATGCAAATAACATAGCATTCTCCACTGCGTGGAAGCAGCTGGTGGGTCTCGGTAAATGAAACATTGTAGATACATTTCACCCATACTTATTGCCAGTTTGTGGCTTGGCTTAGAAGTAAAGAAAAATCTTTCTTAGTAACCCACTAAAAATTTATTTAAAAATAGCTCAGGAGCTCCTCAGCATCTTAGAAAGCAATTAAGAAAAACAAATTAGTTACATTTAATAACTTTTATATGTTTCAATAAAATTCATAAATAGTTTTGCAAAGAATAAATCTCGAATAAACGAAAAAAAAAAAGAAAAAGAAATTAGTCAGGGTTTCAGCAATAACTATAAAAATAAAATTATATTTTCTATACTATACTAAACTTTAGTATTCCACTCCAATTGTAAATGTAGTCCTTAATGGCAACATGATTTGTTTCGCAGTTGACTAAAACGGGTAATGGCGGCTGATATTTGTGTATTTTCTGATGAAAATAACTGAGAGTTTCCGAATTCAACACCTTTTGTTGGTCATGCCAAATGCACAGAGATGTTTGCGATAATTAGAAAATGCAGTTTTTCTCAAAGAAACTATTTCAGGGGAGGATCAGTGTCATCCCATGCTCTGGTGCGAGCCAATTGAAGCCTACTCGAACTTCTTGGATTTCTTCTCTGTTGCTTACTCTTAACAATTTGTTCTATGCCACGTGCATTGCGTAATTGATATTCTTTTGTTGTGGCCATTGATGCCCGTGGTTTGATTGGGTAAAACCTCAAAAAACGTGATAGGGCTCATGAGAAACTCATCACTTATGGGTTGCTACAGGGTATGTGATTATAACAAGAAATACATTTTTGTGAATCAGGCATCTCGTTCATGTCCCCCCCCCCCACTCCCACTAAAGAGTAAGAAGCCAATATGTTTAAATTATTAATGGCCGTCAAACATTTGTTGTTTAAGAAAAATGTATGAAATATATATATTTTTGAAACCTTTCAAAGGGATTCAACTTTTTATTTATTTATTTCATGAATCTAAATAATTTACTGAAATCACTAAGCTTATAACAATAAATTCTGTATCTCATTGAAGTTGATTGATGGGAATTAAGTTTAGTGTAAAATGAATCACTGTAATATATTTTTAGGTTTGGGAGTTTGGAATATTTAAATAAGCTCAGAAATATATTCTTACTATATTTTATATCCTCCACCCAGGAGGGGGCGACCCGCTATCCTCAACGTCCCGACTCCGCCCTTATCAAATGATCTGCACTCCTTATTTCACTCCTCCATGTCACAACTTAACTCCCTCATTACACCACTCATATCCCTACTGACCAACCTGGTCACCAAAATGACCCTACCAACTTTCACACCATGATTCCCCAATCCAAGAATTCCTTTACTATATGGAACGCTAACGGCATTCGGACGCACACTGATGAACTGAAACTAGTACTCGATAACAAAAACGTAGTCGTAATATTACTGACAGAAACGCGACTAACTAAACGAAATAATCTAAAAATTACTGGTTACGACACTTATAGGACAGACCATCCTGACGGTAGAGCTCATGGTGGAACTGCACTTCTTACCAAGACATCCTGTACCCATCATATCTTACCCTCGACTTCACAGAGTCCCTTCAATCAACATCAGTGTCTAATTCTACACCCTCTTATCCTATCACATTTTCAGGTGTGCATTGTCTTCCAAATAAGCCAATACACCAGAATTTTCCACTTTCCTCAGAGACCTTGGTCCCCGTTTCCTATCCCGTGGAGACTATAATGCGAAACACTTGCAATGGGGATCGAGATCGACCAACACTCGTGGCCGATCTCTTTATAATGTAGTATCATCCCAAAACCTCACCACAATTAATCCTTCCTCTCCCACTTATTGGCTCTCTGACGTGAACCGCCTTCCTAATATCCTGGACTTTTTCATCTGCAAAAACCTTACTCTTATTAATCATTTTACTTCTACCTAAAACGAACTCTTTTGCCAGTCTTTCTAACGTTACCCTTGACCTCTATTCCAAAACAATTGCCCCTCTTCCTCATTAATGGTCCAGTCCATTGGATCTTGTTTAGAACTCTCATAAAGAGTTTCTTATCCTCGGAATTTCTCTGGAGACCTCTGACGATCTAGATGATGCTGTACACTCGTTTACCATAAACCTTCAGCAATGCATATGTATGGCCAATCTCATACTCTGTATGAGAATACTACATGGCCAAAATTTACCAAATACTCTTCTGAGTACCAAAAGCCTCACCCTGGTTCGCTTAAAAAGCTCATCATAGCAAAACGCCGCTCAAGGGGGTTGTTCAAAAAATACAGACACCCCACAGATCGCAAAGACTTTAATCGTCTTTCCAGGCTCGTAAAGCAAAAACTAGGTGCTTAGAATGAAATGAGGTTTTTAATGCTCATATGTCTACCCTCCCAGAAAAAGACAAATTTCTCTAGATTGTTACTCGCAGAACCCTTAAAAGCCATGAAGTTACTACCCCAGTAGTAGCAAACAAGGCCGAAATGTTTGCCCAGCACCTCAAGCAAACATTTACTCCTCATTCAGATCCCTTAGACCGGTCCAATGTCATGGAGACTGAGGAGTCCCTGGGCACGCCAGTACCTATGTTTTTACAACTCAAGGCAGTAACACCTTCCGTGGTCAAGTATATAATCTCTTCGGTCTAAGCGCAAATCACCCGGATATCATTTAACCACCGGTCAAATTCTCCTTAATCTTCCAAAGAAAGCAATTAGATTCCTTACCTACATCTATAATTGTAAACTACACTCTTCCCACACCTCTGGAAATATTCCGACATAATATTATTTACCAAACCTGGAAAACCACCACATAACCCTTCATCCTACCGTCCTATAAGTCTTCTTCCTTTACTTTCTAAAGTTTTCGAAAACTTTTTGCTAAAACGAATGATGCCTTCCATTGAACACTTCAATATCCTCTCAAATCATCAGTTTGGCTTCCAATCCAAAACCCTCAGAATAATCGCAAATGCTCCCTATAACGTATCTAATTCCTCCCTTCACCACGATTTTAATATCCCATTTGTTTAGGATCTCATTTCTTCCCGCTTCAGCATTTTCCACAAGTAAACTGCCATTCTATCCTAATCCACTAACACAGACCTTGTCTTCCAACTCTAACCCCTACAACCCTCCCCGTCGACTCAAACGAAGATGGCCCCGTGACCTCCTGAGGACATAATCTGTTAATAATTTGAGAGTTGTGTCAATGGTCACCTTCTCTCCACATGTGATTTTAATTGAATGTCATTTTTAATATTCATTTTAATCAAATTACAAAATCTTTTTATTTTTAACAGAATGTAATAAGTAAATAAATGTTACTATTTAAGCCGAAACGTTGGCAATAATAACTATATTTTCTGTTTTTTTATGGCCTTATAAAAAACCAGTAAGTTGCTTTTTTCAATTTTTTAATTGTTGTTTGTGTTTCGATTATGAAATATCGATGGATATTGAAAGTTCTAGAAACCCAGTTCGGTGATAGTTCAACTGTATGTGAAGCGAAAAAATTTCTAAGACAGAAATGTGGAATAATATGTCATATAAAAAAATGTAGAGATTTTATTTATGATTCTACAATCATATAGAACATTTAAGTTTAATAATTTAAAAAAAAGTCGTCTTGAGCATATTAAAGTAATGAAAATTTGATTACATTCATTCCATAAATTTTTTTAACTATATAATTGATTTACATTCGTCGTATGGATAAAAATTTGTTAAATTGTTAAGTGACAGAATTAGTGATTACTAATTAGCCTATATATTGATTGTTATTAGGTCAGGAAAAAGCTCTATGATATGTGCATACCTACTAGTTTTTATATTATTAATAATAAGTATTAAAGATTAAAAACAAAAACAAAAAAAAACAACAACGATTAAGCGTTCACAGTAAAGTCAATACATACGCATTCATTTTTTACATTTTACAAATTCAGTTCAAAAAGGGTATCGTTCTCATATTTTATTATACGATACCTACAAAAAGTCAACTAATTTTAAATTTTACTGCCTCATTTCTTTGCTTTAAATTTTAATATTATATCTATTATTNATTTAATAACTTATCTGACCTGTTCCGGTAGCATAAGTGGCTAATGCACCGGCCCGGATAGCAGGGGATCCAGGTTCGTTTTTAGTGCAAGGGAACAGAATAAATTATTCTGTTCCCTTGCACTAAAAATTCTCTAAATTTACGTGGGATTAAATACCACAAATTAAATAATATTTATAAGCTAATTAATTAGGTTAAGAAAAGAAAAAAACTACCTTTGTCACTAAACAAAATATAAAGCAAACCAATGATAATATATCATAAATTAATTAATATCCATTAAAAATAAAAAATAAAATATGATGTTCGCCCGAAACACTAAGGAGTCATCAGAGATCCTTAGCGCAATTAAGTGAGTGTGCAACCTGGTATATTATGATTTATAGAATGCCAAGTTAAAATGAATACTAATTATAAATTTTTATACATACAGACTGTCGGAAATTTAAAAAAAAGTAAATGTCAGAGGCAAAGTTTATACATAATTCTGAAATTTGCATTAGGAAAAATTGAATCGTAGAATTAAATTCTTTTACATATTTATTTATTATATTCCATTGTGTAGATTTTTAACTTTATTAAAATTAAATGCCCAATGACACTACTCTCAAATAACAATTATCTATGACACATACATGTTTAGTGAAAGTTGCTGAAAGCTAATGACAAGAATAATCCTGGCACTCGTTACCATGCTGCTTTCAATTGGCAATTAAGCAGTCGAAGTATCGAGAGATTCATGAATATCGGGAAGCAAGGTTAGTGGAATGGCGAGTCAAGCAGGCTTGTTGAAGTCATCAACTTACCAAAAAGAAGTAAAATAATAAGATGGAACAATAGATTTTGGAAAATATTTATTTTTTCCATAACTGTTAATTGCGAAATATTCTCCGAACGGTGGGGTCATCAAACTGGATTCATTCTTGTTTCTTTTGCGCATTTTGACACTACAGCTTTAATGCGCATACTCCCGGATATGTTGAGAACTAATTTCTACAGTTAGTAGAAAGCAAATAATTATTGCAGTTTAAATTGGCACCCCTTTCTTAGCAAGAATTCTTGAAAATAAGCCTTCCTTTAACTGGACTAATCTGTATTCCTTTAGTGTAGCTTACGTTCAAGATGAAATTTTTCCATCCCATGAATAAAGATGTACTCCTAAATAAAAAGACTTAACGAACACACTGCAACAATTGGCAGGGCTAAGAGCCCATTTTCCCAAACCAAATCAAAGAAGTAATTTCGAAGCCTAGGGACAGAGGTAAGTTGAATATTTATGAGGGATTGCTTAGAAGACCGACGAGTTTGAACGGACAGAACTCGCATTCATTGTTGCCAGTTTCCCCTTGAACTAGCTAGTTGCCCTCTGAAAATTGGAGTTTCTCGATGTTCATATGAACCCAGGATCGTATTTAAGTCATATCTCTGCAGGAAAGTGAAAAAGTATTAAAAAAAAAAAGTAAGTATTAAAAGTAATATAAAATGTTAACAAAAAGTAAGACCGTTTCTGAGGCTTAGTGTTTGATAGTTATTAACCCAGATTAATAATTATATAATTAATTTAA
>KZ807629.1:232422-254410 GCA_000696205.2 Oncopeltus fasciatus | reverse complement strand
TTTTTTTGAAAATATTCTATACTTTCTCCGACTTAGGTATAAGCAGATTTTATGCACAAAGCATATTGTAGCACTTAGTGTTTGTGGAAGGTCGTTCAGTGGTTAGGGCCTTGCTCTCCTGAGTCATAAACCTCCAGCGTACAATACTCAACGAGCAGTTATTATTTTTTTTCTGTACTTTTTTTTGTAAAACATGCCCTAATTGAGTAAAATTCTTCACTGAATGAGAAAAAAGTAAGTCTGCTAGAATGTGCTGACCACAAACATTTTTTAGTGGGCCGTGGATCGCAAATGAATTCATGCTTCCCCATGAGCTTCTATGCCCTGAAGTGGATCTGGTTTTCATAAACATTTTATAATCAAGTTCCTAAAGGTTTGAAACAAATAGTACATATGACAATATTAAGGAAGCAATCTAAACAATTTTTCTATAAGAGTGGCAATCTTACCAATAGTCTTAATATTTAATAGGAAAATTTTTTTGTGGGGAAAAAAATAAGTATAGTTCTTCATTATCTTAGAGAAATAGAACTTCACTGCTTGTTAGTGACACAATTGAGGCTCATAAAGTATTTTACAAATATACTATAATTTAAAATACTTTAGTGAGAAACGCATTTAGTATCATTAAATTGTTACTAATGTACACTTTACCTTAAATGAATAATTATAGGCATAATGGAGAAATTGTTTGAAAGAAAATTGTTTACTTTAAATAAGTCATTAAACTTTAAGTAAATGAATTAACAAGAATCAAAATTAATCATCAACTAATGTGTCTCACGTATTATGTCAGAATGTTGATGATAATAATTAGAGAGTGAGACCTACATGTGCAGAGTCAACATTAATAACGCAGCTAATGTTGGGATAATTTGCTCGTCCTGATGAGGAGAATGCCACAATCGTACGTAGCGTCAACATGTCAGCCACACTTCTACCCGGAGAATACATTTGATATACGCTTCGGATTTAACTGAATATTTGATAAGTCTACACATATGCAATTAGATACAGAGCTAAAATAGAGAAGTATGCTGGGTCATTAACTCTTCCATAAGAGAATGGCCTCTGTGGCTTGGTCGATGAAAGTAAGTCGATTTTGATAATCGATGCAGTATGCTGATAATTAACTTTCGAGAAAACAGTCTTATGGTGATAGCCGTAGCGAGAGGATCTCTCCGTGTCCGTTATCTATAAGCCGCTTTAGATAGTCAGTGTCCTCGGCACTAGCTCTCGTATTTAATATTTTGACGATCTTTTTTCGCAGACTACTTGGTCAACGAACTAACAAGACAGGCTAAGTATAATTTTTTTTAATTTTTTTTTTAATGTGGGAGAATACTTTTGAGGGCTCTCACAGCCCTAAGCGTAAGAAGAAAAAAACTGGGCCCGATAAACATACAACATTTTATGATAATTTAAATTCTGCCTCTATAAAGCAAGTTGAGCAGAAAATAAAATTTCTAATTTTTAAAAAGTCTAGCGACGGTGATCTTAAAGGTGTGTCACCTTTTTTGATTAATAAAGCAATCACAGGATGCGCTGGTGAACCTGCAAATATTAAAAAACTCAGGGATGGGAGTATTCTCGTCGAATGTGTGAATGACGTTCAAGCAGCCAAGCTTCTTAAATTAAATAAATTTTATGATATTGGTGTGAATGTAAAAAACATGATTCTCTCAACTCATGTAAAGGTGTTATTAGGTCGTATGATTTAATGAACTCCACTGAAGCTGAGATACTATTAGAACTTCAAGATATGAATGTGGTTGAAGTGAAACAAATTTTCAATAAAAAGAGAAATTGTCCCACTCCTACAATTATATTAAAATTCTCCACCCCATTTTTACCGACAAGTATAAAGGCAGGTTATCTTAAATGAGAGGTAAAACCATTTATTCCAGCACCATTAAGGTGCTTTAACTGTTTTAAATTTGGTCACCCCACAGGTTCATGTGAAGCTACAGAGCCTCACTGCAGGAATTGTTTTGCAACTCATCACAATGAGTCAGAAAGTACTAATTCTCCTCATTGTGTTAACTGCAGATCTGATCATCAGCCACTTAGTATAGCATGCCCTTCTTATTTAAAAGAAAAGAGTATTAAAGAAATACAAGTTAAAAGAAAAATAACTTATTCAGCAGCAGAAAAAAGTATTTCTTGAATTAGCTGCCCCTACTTTTTCTAAATCGTATGCACAACAATGCAACGTAAATCTTACGAATATTGCTTCTTCAAGTAAATCTTCAGTAGCTAATAAATGTTCAATAGCAATCCAGACTGAGCTGCATGACAGCTCTAACACCCGGCCGACTGATAAGACCATTCGGTCCACCCCTATCACCTCCCTCCGGGAGCTCCCCTCTCTACCCCCCTCCCCACTCACCTCCCCGTCCGCCTCACGGACGGAAGTTTCCTCGGTGACGCACATGAACGCATCACCGAGGGAGGAGGATATCGAGAGTGTTTGGGGCCCTAAAGCCCTAGACAGCTCGATTGTCCCCCCTGCACCCTCAACTGGGTCGCCATCCCTAGCCACACAAGTGAGTGTGGATTCCCTCACCCCCCCGGTGGCACTGGCTACCGGTAAAACCCCCTCCTCCAAATCTCCACCTAACCAGAAGGGTAAATCTCCTCCTGGTACTCCTCAAGTCTTGAGACCTTCTTCGAAAGTAAATAGTCTTCAGACAATTAAAAAGTCAGGATCTCTCATAGTTAACCTTCCTTCTCCTAAATAATGTCCTTTCATATTTTTTACTCGTCTTTTTTCTCTCTAACTAATTCAAATATAATGGGCATAATACAATGGAACATCAATGGAGCCAAAAAGCATCTCTCAGAACTCCAAAGCCTAATATCCATAACACAGTGCCAGATAATCGGCTTACAGGAAACTCATCTTAAATCCACCGATAACTTTAAGATAAGTCGATTCTCATCTGTCAGACATGATTTTACCGATGGACAGGTTGCATGCGGAGGAGTCTGTGTGATAGTCCGTGATGATCTTCCCTTTTCCGAATTGTCGCTTAACACAGATTTACAAGCTGTAGCTGTACGGATTCACACTGAATCTTCCTTCACAATATGTTCTTTATATTTACTCGCTGGTCAAGCAGTTTCCATAAACAAACTAAACAACTTATACAAGCAGCTTTCCCCTCCTCTTGTTCTTCTTGGTGATTTTAATGCTCACAATCCTATTTGGGGTTCCATGCATACAGATACAAAAGGAAGAATGATCGAAAATTTTATCACAAACTCCAATCTTATTCTTCTTAATGATACTTCACCCACCCACATAACAACCCGTTTTCACAATCTTACAAATTCATCTATTGATCTATCACTAATAAGCCCTTTCTTTTTCTCCAGACTTGACTGGAGAGTCCATGAAGATCCTTATTCCAGTAACCATTTTCCTATCATCATTTCCTTTTTATCTCGATTCGTTTCTCCTCCTAAACCACCGAAATGGAAACTGAAAGATGCTAATTGGGAACTATTTCATACCTTAGCCTCCTTGTCAGAAATAAATTTAAACCAGGATGTTAATGAAATTTTCCGTAACATAAAAACAATAATAAATATGGCTTCTAATGAAGCTATTCCTAAAACCAAGCCCAGTAATAATTACAAAGTTAATCCCTGGTAGTCTGATTCTTGTGAAAAAGTTTCCAAGGCCAGAAAGAAAGCTCTGCGTCATTTTCGGCGTTCTCCCACCACTGCATTACTAAACAAATATCGTGCTTTAAGAGTTCATGCAAGATATATTTATAAAATCGCAAAGAAGCAATCATGGCAAAACTTTGTATCCTCTATAACGGTATTTACCACCATAAAGGAAATATGGGAGAAGTACAGAAGAATATCTGGGAGAGGTTATGCGCCTCCCATTACGTCAATCTGTATCAATAATGCGCTCATCACAGATCAATCACAAATAGCCAACTGTGTCGGACAACATTTCTCTAAAGTATCCGCTACTTCTAACTACAACAATCAATTTATGATAATCAAAGCTACTGAAGAAGCTACTCCTCTGGTTATTGACGATGATCTCGGCAACCCCCTAAACTTACCTTTTACGAATCAGGAATTTACGCTTGCTCTCAATAGTAGAAAAGACCCCGCTCCTGGGCTGGATGAAATATGCATAAGTAAGGTAAAGAATCTTAACATGCAGAGTAAAAAGTGCATCCTTAACTTTATGAATAAGATTTTTTTACATAGAAACTTTCCTGACGATTGGCATAATTCCATTGTAATCCCAATTTTAAAGAAAAATAAGCCACCAAAAGAAATCTCTAGTTACAGACCCATATCTATCACGTCTTCCCTGTGCAAATTATTTGAAAAAATGGCAGCCAATAGACTATACTGGTATCTCGACCAAAACAAACTCCTAAGTATGTGGCAAAGTGGTTTTCGGAGAGGACGAAGTACCACAGACAACCTTGTCCATCTTGAGTCTGACATATTAAGAGCTTTTCAAAATAAGGAAGAGGCAATAGCCTCTTTTATTGTCCTAAACCATGCATTTGACAGCACCTGGGCACGCCATATTATTAATTGCCTGAAAAGGTTGAAAATTGAAGGGAATATGCTTCATCTTATAAAGAACTTTCTAAACAACAGAAAATTCTGTGTAAGGACTGGATCACAGCTTTCTGACGAATTCCTGCAAGAAAACGGTGTACCTCAGGGATGTGTCTTGAGTGCGCTACTTTTCTGCATAGCAATTAATAGTATTACAGAAATGGCCAAGCCACCCATAAAAATGATGCTATATGCCGACGACATTGTAATTTACACGACTGGAACAAATCATAGAGCAATGACCTACCACCTACAAAATACCTTATGTTCCATGAATGAAAGGATCATAAATCATGGTTTCAGCATATCCTTTTCAAAATCGGTTTGTGTACATTTCTCAAAACGGAAATATGTTCAATTACCTCCAATAATTATTAATAGTAACCCGATATATTTTGCCAAAACCACCACATTCCTAGGGCTTATATTTGACAGAAAACTATCCTGGACTCCTCATATTAAGCATCTTAAAACAAACTGTACACGACACATAAATATATTAAAGACTCTTAGCAATACCGCATGGGGGGCAGATCTCAAAAACACATACACCCTCAACCCTTTAGAAATAGATATTTTACAAAAAATATGGATACTGGCCGAAAATGGTGTCGACACGTACTTCATCTCGGTTCCTAGTCATCTTGGCATTCATGAAAACGAGCGAGCTGACCTTTTAGCCAAGAATGGCGTTAACAGGGCACTCATCTAAATGACTACACCCAGAGTGATTTCGCATGATCTCTTAAAATAAATATTTTAGAAAATTGGGACAAAGAATGGAACTCTACAAGAGACAATAAGCTCAAAACCATAAAGCCCTCTGTTAGACCATGGAAAACATCTATTTAAAAAAAATCTTTCGAGAAAGAAATAACGGTTACATCTTTGCTATCTCACACTAGATATCCTCAAAATCACTAGAATGTCCATCAGCATGGACAAAGCAGATTTTCCTTGTTTCATTTAAGGTAGGAAATTATGAGATTAAACTACTAATTTTATTTTAAAGCCCAAAAAGTAATGAGAGATGAAGTTGCACTTGAGAAGGGAAATAATTAATATATTATTCATCATGCGTGATAAGTATATAGAAAATAAATATTACACAATTTTATATTATACCTATTTCTTTTTTTAATTTTATTATTTCTTAACACTAATAATGACGAATATTATTATTAACATTCGACAAATTAACTCTTCCTTCTCCTCATCCGAATTTAGCTTGCAACGCATTCTTCAAAGGATGCCGGACACCAAGTTTTGAATCAACATCTTAAAAAGAAGTCTCTTTGATCAACCTTCATTGTTGAATTCTTTGTTTGTACATTCTATCAACACATTTACACCAAATAAGTTTTATATTTTTTATTCGTAACACAAGAAATTACGAAGATGTTAAACATTTAAATTATTATATCTTCCTTTAAAACTTGTACCTCCTCAACCATTATATAACTCACACAGGTATTTATAAAGGCATTTAAAATAAAATAAATAAAGGTTATGCATATATAAATCCACTAGGAGACAAGTGAAAAGAATAGAATTCACAAAAAAAGGAAGCAAAGAATTTTTTAACTTTTCATTTGAACTAGTGACTGATTGTGAGATAGGTGTGGACTACCTTGCTCTTAAAAGGGATGTGGAACACCTTGCTCCGACTTGACGACATGACACAGTTAATCTAACGCACTCCAAGAAGTGGCTACATATCCAGGGTAGGGCTCTGATCTAAACAGCCCTGACTCTCATGAGGTTTTCACTTCTTGATAAGTCAGCAGCTAGCTTGGGAATCCAACTCGCTGACGCCCTTGGGCAAAGCTGGCACCCTTAAAGAAACATTTACCAGCCTAGATGTACATAAGACATAAAAGAAATTTGAATGCTGACCACGTAATATTTTATATGAAGAACACTGTATAGCAGAGGTATGAGGAATGAATAATATAGAGAGGAAAGTTCTGCTAGAAGGAGGAAAAATGATGGAAAGGAAGATTAGAGTTGAGAGTTTCCTTCACACTAGAAAAGGGAATTTCTAAGTACAAGCTCTACGATTGAATTCACTCATTCATGCTCATAAATTACTTTGTGGTGAGGAGCCACTAAATACCGTAAAGAATTTGAAAAACTTCTTTTAATGAAGAAAGTTTGGTAATCTAAAGAATGAATGAGGCCGCGAGAATGATTCCATGCTCCATTCTTAGTGAGAGAATTTCACACTTAATTTGTATTCCACTTTTAAATTAGACAGATAGATCATTAACACTTGTTTTAGATTCATTCTAGACTCATAAAGCTTTTTTTTTCTTTACTGCAATACAATAAAAATGGATACATATTAGTGATTTTTTTCTTCTCTATGCGGCCCATTTGTGCATGAAGTGTAGAATTAATCGTTTTCTCTCATATTACTGTGTTATTTCCCCCATATTACTGACGAAAAAATGGGCAAAGTTAACAGGGACTTTATTTCTGGGATTTAAAAAAAAAGAACAATGACAGTTAATATATACATTTCATTATGTTCAATCTATTTACAGTTCTTATCAGTTTGGGCGATCGCCGATTGAGCTTTTCTTATCGGATGTAAGGGAATCCAGTGTTTTTGTGCCAATCTCTTTGAGTGTAGGAGATTTAGAAAAAAAGAGTCCTCTACATCAGGAAGTGCTTGAGGGAAATGGGGACCCTTAGTGAAATTGGAGGTCCAGAGGCGACTTCGGGACTTCATCAGATACGACCGAGATAGACGCCGGCCTTTCTCCAGATTCCTTTTAAGATTAAACTAGCAGAGACAACTAGCCAGCCAGCATTAATTTCTCTATCGGGCCACTTAAAGCTAAATACTTCGCTTCAACATCCTCCAAGATCACGTAAGAACCCTTACATTTTAGGTGGTTTCTCTTAATGAAATTATTCTTACCTCTTTGGTACTGTGTCACGACTATTGATACATATTAATCATATTGAACCGATCAGCCTGAGAAAATTTAAAAATGCAGCGAGGCAAAAATTGTTTACTTACATTTACTGAGAGGGAGACAGTTACCATAAATGTTTCTTTGTTAAAAATATGTACATACTTTAATTATCATACTTAAAGATGTAAAAGGAAGTGTGTGTGTGAGTGTGTTGGAGGGAGAGAGAGAGAGAGAGACAGCCATTTCTCCCACTTACCTGTAAAGCGGTTCTCCGTCAGAGTCCTTGAACCACAGGACCATGTAGACCGCGTCATCTTTGTCTCTTGCTGTGATGTCACATGGCAGAGCGGCTTTCTTACCAAGAACCCCTTCCACATCCGAGACCGGTACTACACAAAATAAAGAAAATACAGTATTAGTCGAGCCGAAGGTACTCTGATAGTCGGAGAGAATTATTACGGTACTATATTTCTACATTCGTCTCAGTACTACTACCTGTAGCTATTATCTTACACATACCGAAGCATTGTCAAATTTTTCGGAAGAAATAAACCTTTTGTAGAATAAAGAATAATATTTATTTCTAGAAATCTAAATACACATTATAATTTGACTTCGTCATATAACGTTATAATTTATATATGATGCGTCATTATTAGTAAGACTTTACTATTTTACCAAAGGTTAAAATCTTCTAACATAATACCAATGCCTGATAACATGCATTTTAATATGATATCTGTGTAATAACACGGTATACATAATAGCACATCACAATATAAAACACAAATCACACACACTTATATAACATTACTCATTATATCATATATATTATTATCACCAGCTTTGTAACTATAATGTCCCTGAAGTCTTGATAGAAGAAATGCAGTTGAATTCTTGTTATGATTCTAGATAACATATGTTTCTAGAGAAGTTTATAATGAACATCTTATGTAATTGTAATGACTTGCAAGTCAAAATCGAAGAAACATGAGAATTAAAAAAAAAAAACAAAAAAAAAACCACAGTATACCGCAAAAGATTGTGAAGTTCTACAGACCTTAATTATCTAGAAGAGCTTATTATCAGAGTTTTTGGTATGTATAATTTTCATGAAGTTGATATCGAAATATAATTATCAAAAAATCTACCAAGATAATATTGTTTTAAATATTTAAAAATGTTAGAAAAAAATGTCTACTAAACTGAAATAGATAATTGTCGTATAATAATATTGCAACTATGCGAATAAATAAGTTGTTTAATGAAAATATGCTTAATTATAATAATGCATATAGTAAATATTAATATTTTCTGGAAATTTACAAAAAAATGTCAACTGTATGAGTATGGATTTATAATTCTACGTAACCTAAATTTTATATAAACTGCTATAATTAATTACATAAAAATGAGGTCGTAAATTTCTGCTATAATCTTAATTAAACATCAGGAAAAGTCCTGATAATTGATTATGCTAAATTAAATATTTTTTGAAGTGTACTTTAAGAATTAGCCAAATTACTTTAAAGTATATCTCGAGAATTTCTTGACAAAGAAAGTTTTTTTTAAAAAAAGCTTAGTTTCCTAAATTAAGAGTTAATTAAGTGAATTTCCATTGAGTTGGCTTCTGAGCCAAGAACAAATCGATAAGGACATCTTTCCGAACTTTAAACTTAAAGGAAGAAGTATTCGAGCAGGGAGAAGGATTTCACTGAATGGAAGCTACGTTTTGTTTCATTATTCGGGGTGAGGGGAGGGGTGGGGGGATGAAAGGATTGGAGAAAGATGAAAAGAAAAGAGAACAAGTAAAGGAAACAGTTTCTAAGTACTTCTTTTTACTGCGGAGGCCACCCCCCACCCCTCACCCCGAATAACATCAAATCCAATACTTTGGTAGAATTAGTGTAGCCCTTACAGATATTAAACTTCTAAAAAGCTAAAGTTCAAAATAAACAACACATCTTTTTTATTTCTTCAATTCTGCGCATGGAAATTTGTGGACAAGATACTACATTTATTTACTAAACAATACTGTTTACTGTATAACTTGAAACTCTCTAATTTTACTTAATATCATAGCAATAACACATAACTTATTTGTTTTCATTTTATAAGAATTCAAGCTATATTATCTATCGAATTATAATTGAAGAAGATTGCATATTAATAAGCAAAAATAAGTATATGATAATTAAAAGTGAAACGTTCTTTACTTTTTCACTTTGCCCCATTAGCAGATAACTAGGATCTCGCCTCCAGTCAGAGGCAGTTGTGGCAATTGGCCTAGCGTCATAACCTATAGAAGTTCAGCCATATGATGATACGTTTCTGTCTCACGGCCAGACACGCTTCATACACTTGAGCAAATACCGTCAGCCAGAGAGCGATAACACAAGTTACACACGATGCAAAATTTTTACTATTGACAGGGGATCATTAGGAAAACTTCCACTTTTTTTTGGAACTATTAGAATTAATTAAAATATATATATGTATCATTTGACTTAATTACTCTTCCTGTCTTTTCCGCAAAAATTCTCTTATAAATTTATTGATATTATTTCTGGATCTTGAATATTTTCTCATATTAATAAACCAAAATGAGATAATATTAATGCCTAGGTAGCTTTCATTAATGTTTTAATATCTAATATAAAATAGTTCGCACTAAAAAAATCTATTTTTGAAATAAAATATAAAAAGCAGCATTAAACATGCAAAGATAATAAAGTTCATTACATAACTAGTACAATTGTATATATGTATATACACTGGGGGACAAAAAAACCGGCGCACCTGGAATTTTACCTGAAAAATGCAGATTAAATAATTATTTTTGTGTGCGGTGTAATAACTGGCACGACAGATCAAATGGGAGTACGATTCCTTATGTTTTGACAACAAATGTCTTAATCCTCTCTAGGATTAATGATATAAACTGAAAGATGGACTTTATCTCTCCTTTCTTTCTTAAAGGAAAAATTCATAATTTTGAATTCAGTTTGTCTCCAGAAACACATTGATTGGCGTTTCTTCTTTCCTTTCTTTCTTAAAGAGAAAATTCATAATTTTAAAACATTAAAAATGGTTTTGACGACAGAGGTTGTTGCGCGAATTATGGCGTTGATCGAAGACGGCCGAAGCCAACGATACGCGGCCAGAGTTCATGGACTGCCTGAAACAACAGTTCGCCGGGCAGTTCAGAGGTTTCGCGAAACTGGTAGCTATGCCAGGAGGCCGGGATCAGGCCGTCCAAGAGCGACACTCCCAGCTGATGATCGCTTCATTGCTCTCCAGGCCCTCAGAAATCGCTTTCAATCAAATGTAAGCGTGCGAACAGTAAGGAGGAGGCTTGCAGAGCTCGATATCCACTCCAGAGTCCCCGCATCCGGCCCTCTGCTCACCGCAGCGCACCGAACAGCTCGCCTCAACTTTTGTCGAGAACATTCCGCCTGGACAGAAGATGATTGGGCCTCTGTTCTCTTTTCTGACGAGTCCAGGTTTAACCTGTACGGTGCAGATGGCCGAGTTCGAGTGTGGAGAAGATTAGGCGAGCGATATGCACAGTGCAACATTAGGGGAAGAGTGCAGTTTGGAGGGGGCTCGGTGATGGTTTGGGGTGGAATTTGTTTAGAGGCTAAGACAGACCTCTATGTGTTCCGAAGGCCAACGCTTAATGCACATACGTATGTGACTGACATTCTGGAGGAATATGTGGTACCGTTTGCCACGTTTATCGGACCCAATTTCCTTTTTATGCATGATAATGCACGGCCACACGTCGCACACGTTGTAAGGGACTACCTGGATGAGGTAGGCGTCCGCACTTTGGAGTGGCCAGCTCGCAGCCCTGACCTCAACCCTATCGAACACCTTTGGGACCAGCTTGGAACGTCCATTCGGCGACAACAGAACCCACCAAGTGATCTCCAAGAGCTAAGGACGGCTCTGGTACGTGAATGGGATCAGCAGATACCTCAAAATCGTGTAGCCAACCTGATTCGCAGTATGCCTAAAAGAACCCGGGATGTTATTCAAGCAAGGGGAGGCAACACTCAGTACTAATGACTCACATTTCTTAATAATAGAGTGTTATTTTTCGTTTAGAGTGTGTTTATTTTTTTATAAAAGTGACCATTTTTCTTTTCTTTTTCAATAAAGAATTTTTTACCCACTCATGTTGTGTTTTTTACCCTTTATTCTTGGTATACAACAAACAGAATATATCACAATAAATAAAGGTGAGCAAATTGTGACCTTTGACCTGTTATAAAAATGTTTATATGCATTTTTCAGGTAAAATTCCAGGTGCGTCTGTTTTTTTGTCCCCCAGTTTAGTTACAGGCTAATATGAACATTAACGAATAGCTAGATTCTCAAGTGAAGAATTTTTTGGTGGTCCGTCAAGGTTGATCAAAAAGAAAAAAAAAACAATTTAAAGAAATGTGTATTTTGTATTACCTGTCGACGTTTTGGCTTAGATTGTAAGCCATCTTTAGGGTTATCAGGAATGCGGAATGCGAGAGGAGACGTTTTGTCACCTGGATAATATGCCCATGACTTAAAACATTCGATCCGGTGAATACACGTCCCCTTTCACAGATAATAAAAAAAAAACATTTCTTTAAATTTTTTTTTATTTTATCACCCTTGACCGAACCTCAACAACTTATTTACTAATAATATATACGGTCAAAACTCTCCATTAGAAGCTTGATATGAAGGTTTGATTTATGCCCTATTGCAATAGGAACGGAATCGATGAATACTTTTGTTAAATTATTTGACAATATTTTTCTTTATAGTAAATAATAAGAAAACTTTATTTATTGTAAGTACAATGAATATTACTTTGTCGGCCATTATTTCTGCTAAATAAGAGACAGCTTGGCTAAGCCAAGTTATTCTTTGTATAAAGTATTTTTCAATCAGCTACAAGCAATAACAAAACGCATACGAAAAAATAGCAATAAAAGGTACTATTTTTCCCTAACCATTTGACCCTCTTAACTTCAAAGTAAGTGGTCTGCTTTAAAATTACAGAAACTCGTCAAAGTAGCTTTTTTCCTTAACTGTTTTATACAACACCTGCATTTATGGTTTATAATATAATTTTCAGCAATTGCTTGTTATTCATCATCAAAAATAATGAATTTTATTCTTTCTGAAAAAAAAAAGTCTACTGTATAATAAAGACGGGTAAGAAATAAGTAAATATAAAGATTGGCCATAATAACACATGCTCGATATATACAAACAATTATAATTTTATATCGTTCTTAATAATGACAATATAGTTTCGAGTAATGTAAATTGTATAATAGGGAAAATGTGCATAAGAATATATTGCCAAATACAAGGATCTATTTAATATGTGTGAGCTTTAGTCATTTCTGAATTAAGTGTGGTATCTCCAGTAGGAATTATAATAAATATATTTGTTACCACTCATACCAAAGCCCCGCGTCAGCAATGAAACTTATTTGCGATTGCAAGAGAACCATAAGTGTGGATCATAAGTAAAAACGTATTTCTGAATATTGAATCCCATGGAATTTGGCTTGAAGCATCTTGGACTTTTCCAGCTATGGTCACTGTTCTATCAGCCCACTACAGCAACCAGTCATGCCCTGTAGTTTTCTGTTTCCAACTCATTTTCAAGTTCCATGGACTATAAAATAAAGCCTGAGTTGAGGCCCCCTAAGAGGTAGAAGGGAGAGAGAACGCCATTATTAGCCAGGAGTAAGCTGTGGAAGTAATCAAACTGTGTCTCGTACGAAGTCTTCGGCAACTTCTTCAGATATCACATATTATATATACTAGTTAAATCTAGAGCTCACGAATAATCATATGCAAGGAGTCAATAGTTTAAAAAAAAATTGCCTGCTTCATCAACGCTTACAAAATAACAAGAAATCCAGACAAAGGTACGGTATTTACAATGCACAGTTATATTTTTATTGATATAAAGTCTTTTATTTATAAATTAATTCTCATACTAAATTTAGAGTAAATATTTTCCGCGTTTTTCTCCTTCCTCTCTATTAACCGTTTTTCTTTATCTTCATTATAAGTTCTATTACAAATTTATTGTAATAACTTCAGTTAATAGTTTCTTTCTGTGTTAAAGATAAGTACATGCGTACTATGAATTCCGATTCAGCCCGGTGAGTTTTAGCTAATTGTTTACTGTCCGTACATTTCTTCCTCAAGTTTAAATACAACGTTTTTCGGCATTTGATCTTACGTTCCCATGCCACGAAAGAGATGTGTTTAAAACGCTACGCAAAGAGGTTAATATAAGTCAAGTATTTTTGTCCAATAAAGTAATTTATTGATCAGGAGGTCTCTCATTTAAAACTTTCTTTACCTTCAGCCAAGTTGGAAGTGGTTCTTTATAGGCCTTGAGGGACATTCTCCCTAAGACTCTGTTATCTGTGCCCAAGCTTCCGCCAAACTCACCCTAAGGATTTATCACTCTTTCACGATAACAGAATTTCATCTTATTTAAAACGACTTCTAACTGGTAATTTTTTATTTAGTTAATTTCAAGGAACGTTTTCGATTTCTATCTTTATTTACACATCCATCAGACGTATATGTCTTACTAAATACAAAGTTGCATGTCAATATCTTAAAGTCTTCTGATCTTAAGTCATGGGAACGAATATTCTCCAGGGCATTTTTTTTCTTACACAATAAATAATTTCCTGGAAATCGGTTACAAAATCGTCTTACTTAGACATTGCTTTCCTGAACTTATTGATTATCCAATGAATAATTCTTATTGAAATATGGCAACCTATGTTTGCTAATAAAGAAGATCTTTGTTTTTAATGAGAATAACTCATTTGACATGTGATACATATTACTTAATTTTAAGCAATGATAAGATGTTTCATATTCACCAAATAAATACATAACATTTATATAATATAATGATATTGTTAATTTAGCTAATTTGGACCAATCTTATAAGGAGCCACTCGAGAATTTTTGGAGCACGTTTCAGCAATGTAGAAAAACATTTGAAAGTCAGGCCCCAAAAAGAAAAGAAAAATCTGTGTGTTACATCTAATTCTCACTGACGTTAGCTCTTGCCTCTGCCTCCAGGTTGGTGAGACTGTGTTTCAGGCAAGGCACGGACTGCCCGGGGCCAAGTGACCACCCACCTGAATTCCAGGCGATCTCTTCTAATGAACTACCTCGTGAGGTTTCTCTCGCTGTCTCTAACTAGTCTCATCTCTTCTGTGCTCCTCCACACATCAAACTTAGTGCTTTTCCCACAAGTCTGCTGGAAACCGACACCTCATAAATCCAATCATCAGCAGTTTTCTTCACCATTTAGTCTATTTCTGCTTTTCGGAAAGAAACAAATCAAATCTACATTGTAAAATTTCTTGCTACATACATATATAAATATTTTATGTACGAAAATTTTAAATTAATATTTACATTTCAGGTATATCTTTCTTGGTCAGTCTTCAGAATTATCTGACATATAATTAGTGCATGAAGAAAGATTTAAATTAGTAAAAAAATATATGGCACATATTCTGACTACAAGTGGAATGGAAGAAGATTTCTACAATAAAGTGAGATGACCACGTCTTAGAGATAAAATGATTAGCTTAGACACAGAAAAGCTGTACTCACTGAGCCAACTCCAGCTCACGTCTCAACTGTGTTGACAAGAAAGGAAAATGCAGAACCATTCTAAAGATAGACATACATTACATCTAAGTCTTTCAATGAAATACATAAATTTTTGGTTATTCAAAAATCAACTAAAATATGGCAATGTTGTTAGATATAATGATTCTTTTTTTAAGTACTTGTAAAAAATTATTTATCTACTACATTGTATTTCATGATTGTTGTAGACTTGACCTAATATAAATTACAATATTAGCTTTTAATAATATTTTATAAGTTAAATTACTCTAATCTAAATATGACGCCTGCAACATTGCAAAATGTTTTTGTAGAAGTTCTTAACATTTCAGGCTATCCCTACTTCTAGTTGTCCTATTTTTTGTATATAAAAGCTACATGTCGAATTTTATTATGAAAAACTGTATATATCTACTTCGTGTAGAGTGTAGAGATGCTGGTAGAATGGAGAAAATGTCAATACAATTTTCGAAAAAATCTGTCATGAGAAAAAACAACCTCATTAGCTACGTTTTTTTTTTTTTTTTTTGAATTCTCAAATAAAGCAAAATGATCGGGAAAAGCTGATTTAACACATTCAAGGATTTCGAATTATATAATATATAATTATATGATGATAATTATGGTAAAGTAATCCCACATTTCATTATTTATTTGAATCGCACAGGGAGCCAGAAAAACTCTCTACCTCATCATGATGATACTTTACCACAATTATCATCATTATTTGAATGGCATGTAGTGGCCCTTTGCCAAACGAGAGTCTAATAAATAACAAGCAATTTTAGCTCCGCCGAGTACAAGACGATATATTCATTATTATTATTGGCGGTCAGACTCGGAGTGAACCGAAGGGCGGGGAACAAAAATTATTCTTACTCCCTCGGTGGCGTAGTTGGTTAACGCACTTTCTTTTCTTTTTTTTCTAGCTCCCTGTACGATTAAAATATATATAGAATTGTTTTGCGGTGTTACTATGCTTCCTATAGTCTAAGATAGGAAGAGGGAAGTAAAAGGTCAGATCAGAGTAGCCTTATGGGATAGCTAAGTTCTCGACAAGGAATGTCTTAATTACCGGAGTTTCCCACGTAATTAACTAAGAAGATAGATGGGCAGGACCAGGCTGAGGGTCCAGCAGAGGTTTTTAGGCCTACCCCGACGAGAGTGCGTCTAGCCCCCTCCGCTCATGGCATCTTACAGGCAATACCAAAATACCTTGGTCATCAGCTTTGCAGCTAGGTGGCTGTCATGTTTGTCTTCTGCAAGTTAGGGAAGGATAGGCTCGGCTATTAGTCCCTAGCCTCTATTAGTCTAACGGGAAACTTCTGACAATGTAATTACCGTTAAATACAAGAGGTATCTTGAATCTATCCATCTTTTAATGTATTCTCATCACTGTCAATTCTAAAAAAAAATAAGCAGGCCTCATTCAAGCTGTAGGTAAATTTTCGCCTTACTAAAAAATAAAATTAAGAATCAATTTTTTTTTTAATTATTTCACTTGTATAACATTATTTGCTTATATAAATATTTATTCATATAAATTGACACTTGAAACTGAAGAACTTGAACTAGAAAATATATCACATTAGAAAAATCACTAGCATTGATTTTATACTGCTAACGTTAAGAGTTACTCTGTGAGCCATCTTCAGGGTTAGTGATTATGATTGAGTACCCCATCAGTCACTATCGATATATTCCAATCAGTATTAATTACTTTATTGACACTGACTGAAGAGGTTATCTCTGTCTCTGTATTGAGTCCTGGAGATAGCAAACACTGTTACCTTAGAAAATAAACATTCCTCATTTTTCTAAGAGTACCAGAACAAAGATCCTACTAAATTTATCAAATAATCAACACATGATCAACTAAGTTTAACTAAGTCTTTAAATTCTCACTAGCAATATTAATGAATTAGTTATATTTTATTTATTTGAATCGTACAGGGAGCTATAAGAAAAAACTCTACCTCAGCAGGGGAACGAACCTGAAAGTAGAGTTTTTTTTCTAGCTCCCTTTAAATAAATAATGAAATGTGAGATTAATTTACCACAATTATCATCATGGTTAGTTTTGTTTTAATCCATTTCACATATCCTGCTTTTCAAGTATTTAAGGGATATGTAGGGAGGGGCTATCTCTTATAATGAAAAAACGCTTGTCCAGAGAGATATATGAACCCAAATCAAACGTTTAGAAGTAAAAAGAATACAAAAACGAAACAAACTAAGAGAAATAAAGGTAATGGCTAAAATGGTGGGGGTGGTTGGGAGGGGTTAAGAGAATTAAAATATTCGTTACCTTTTTTTATTTTATTAAACTTTTATTTATTTATTACATTCCGTTAAATTAAAACATTTTTTAATTTGATCAAGACAATGAATTAAAAAAAAAAAGACATTCAATGTCAATCACATGAGGAGAGAAGGTGACCAATGACACCACTCTCAAATTATTTACAGATTATGTCCCCAGGAGGTCACGGGGGACCATCTTCGTTTGAGTCGACGGGGAGGGTTGTAGGGGTTGGAGTTGGAAGACATGGTTTGTGCTAGTGGATTAGGATGGTATAGCGGTTTACTTTGGAAAAGTGTGAAGCGGGAAGAAATGAAGTCTTGAACAAAAGGGATATTAAGATCGTGGTGAAGGGATGAATTTAATACATAATGGGGAATTTTCAATTATTCTCAGGGTTTCGGATTGAAAGGACTGGATTCTTTGGATTTGGAAGGCTTGGCGGCACCCAAAATTTCTACTCCATCCAGATTGGTCGTAATAAGGTTTTGTAGAGTGTCAGTTTGTTTTCTATCGTAAGATTGGATTTTTTATTCACGAGTTTGTATAGAAGTCCATATCGCCGATTGAGTTCTTGTCTTTTAATTTTAGTATGTTCTCCCCATGTAAGTCGTGAGTCAGCATGGAACCCAAGGCAACGAACGGAATTTGAATGTGGTAAAGGAATATTGTTAATTTTCAAAATTTCAAGAAAATCTTTCTTCCTCAGTTGGAAATTAACTTGAACGCATTTTTCTTCATTTATTTTTATTCTTCATTTGCAACACCATTGTATGATTTTTTCGAGGTGATGTTGTAGGTTTTTAGAAGCAGTTTTAGGATCGGGATGGGAGGATAGAATAGCATTGTCGACCGCCAATAGCTAAGAGGGTACTTGGATGGGTAGGGATGTCAGCAGTGTACAATATAATTAGGATAGGTCCTAGCACACTACCTTGAAGAACTCCCGCTTCCACTTGGTAGAAATCGGAGTAATCTAATCCTTGCCGAACCCTAAAGAAACGGTTGGATAAGTGAGACTTAAGGATAAGGTAAGTGTTACTAGGAAGTATGGATTTCAGTTTAAACAGAAGACCACTGTGCCAGACTCTATTAAATGCTTGGGAAACATCCAAAAAAGCTCCTGGGCATTACTCTTTGCGCTCAAGGAAATGTAGTCTACGACACAAAACACTTGCTGGACAGTACAATGCTTACTTCTAAAGCCGAACTGATGATTTGGGAAGGGTTCAATGGAAAGCATCATTCGTTTTAACAGTATTTTTCGAAAACCTTTGAAAGTGTAGGAAGGAGACTAATAGGACTATATGATGAGGGGTTATGCGGTGATTTTCCAAAGTTGGGAAATAGTATTATATCAGAATATTTCCAGAGGAGAGGGAAGTGGGTAGTTCTAAATTTGCAATCATAAAAGTAGGTCTAGAATACAATTGCCTTCTTGGGAAGATTATGGAGTATTTGGCCGGTGATTTAATCATATCCGGGTGATTTGCGCTTTGGTAGATGAGAGATTATATACTTGACCTCGGAAGATGTTACTGCCTTGAGTGGCAAGGACATAGGTAATGACATGTCCAGGAACTCCTCAGTCTCTGCGGCATTGGACCGGTCTAAGGGATCTGTATGAGGAGTATATGTTTGCTTTGGGTGCTGGGCAAACATTTCGGCCTTATCTTTGTCAGAACAGGCCCAGGAACCATCTCCTCGACGAAAGGGAGTGGAAGCTTCATGGCTCTTAGGGATTCTGCAAGTAGCAATCCACAGGGATTTGTCTCCTGCTGAGAGGGTAGACAGATTAAAGGCCTTATTTCGTAAAACACCTAATTTTTGTTTTACAAGTCACGACAGATGGTTGAATTCCTTGCGGTCTGAGGGGTGTCTATATTTTTGGAACAATACTCTTGAGCGGCGTTTTGCTATGATGAGCTTTTTAAGCGAATCTGGGAGTGGTTTTTGGGACTCAGAAGACTATTTGGTAAATTTTGGTTTGAAATTAGCCATATACATGCATTACTGCACGTTTGTGCTAAAGGAATGTACAGTGTCATCTAGATCATTTGAGGTTCTGAGAGAAATTCCGAGGTCAAGTGACTCTTCTATGAGAGTTCTAAACAAGGCCCAGTCGACTGGGCCATTAATGAGGGATGGAGGTAATTGTTTAGTAATAGGAATCAGGGATAACGTTAGGAGAACTGGGCTGTTGTCAGAGGACAGTTCGTTTAAGTTCGAAGCGGAATAATGAAGAGGAGTAAGGTTTTTGCAAATGAAGAAGTCTAGGATATCAGGAAGGCGGTTAACGTCAGAGGACCAATAAGTGGGAGAGGAAGGACTAATTGTGCTGAGGGTTTGGAATGATGTCGCGTTATACAAAGCACGGTCAAGGGAGTTGGTGATTCTCGATCCCCATTGCAAGAGTCTCGCATTATACTCTCCACCGGCAAGAAAACGGGGACCAAGGTCTTTGAGGAAAGTGGAAAAATCTGGTGTAGTGATTGGTTTTTTTGGAGGACAATACACTGTTGAAAGTTTGATAGAATGAGAGGGTGTGGAAATAGACACTGTTGTTGATTGAAAGGATTCTGTGGAAGTGAAGGGTAAGATATGATGGGTATAGGATTTCTTGATAAGAAGTGCAGTTCCACCATGAGCTCGTCCGTCAGGATGGTCTGTCCTATAAGTGTGGTAGCCAACAATTTTTAGGTTATTTCGTTTAGTTAGTCATGTTTCTGTAAGTTATACTACATCTACGATTTTGTAATCGAGTACTAGTTTGAGTTCGTCAGTGATTGTCCGAATGCTGTTAGCCTTCTATAGGAGGATAGTAAAGGAATTCTTGGATAGGGAAATCATGGAGCTGGAGTTTGTAGGGTCATTTTGCTGACCAGGTTGGTCAGTAGGGATATGAATGGAGTAATGAGGGAGTTAAGTTGTGAGAAGAACGAGTGAAACAAGGTGTACAGATCATTTGATAAGGGCGGAGTCGGGACGTTGGGGATAGTGGGTCGCTCTCTCTTGGGTGGGGGATGCGGTTGTGGTAAAATATTGCTCACATATTGGAGTTCTGATTGGCGGTGGGAGGAGGGATGTGTAAGATGGTTGGCCGTGATATACGTGGTTGAGGCTGAAGTGGAGGCTGAGACGAGGTCTGTGGCTGAGGTTGCTGTTGCTGGTAAGGCTGGTGTCTAGTTCGAGATAGAGATCTAGCCCTGGGTTGTGGGTCCGCCTGTTTGGGTTTCTCTGTTGGCTTCTGTTCTTTGATGACAGATCGATAAGAGACACCTGACTGGACAATTCTTAATGGTAGGCGCAGTTTCGGGTTGCAGGTTGCTTGTTGATTGTATCCTTTTTGTTTGATCTGCTTGTATACATCTCAGCCCCTGTAGCTGGCAGGATGGTTTTTGGAGCAGTGGGCGCAAGTAGCAGGTACCTCCCTTCTTTTTTGACAGTTGGTGGTGTGTTGCGGACCGCCACATTTAACGCACCGCGGGTTATAATTGCAGCCGGCTTCGGTATGCCCAAATTGTTGGCAATTTTGGCACTGGAGTAACGCTTTTTTTACGTAGGGCTTCTCATCTTTGATGATAGTTCGGCACAGTGCTGAAATTGAATATATTTTTTGAACATTGGGCGTTTTTTTTTTTCAAGATCTACGAAAAACAGTGGTAGGGGTGACTTATTTGTTCCTCTTCCTGGGCTTAAAACATTCAGAATGTTTTTCACCACCAACCTTAAGTCAGTGAGCGCTTCTTTGATGTTATCGATTGGTGTAGTGTGATGGAGGTTCCTAATAACTACATGTAGAGTCGTCTCTTCTTTTAGCTGGTACATATGAAACTAGGCGTTTACTGATTTCAGGCAGCGTACTATCTCTCTGTAAGAGTCTGATGAGTCAGGATTGATTTTTGTGTCTGTCTTTCGGCTCATACATATATATTTTCCATGGCCTACTTTATCATCCAGCTTTCTGCACATCAGGCAAAAATTTTAAATATTTTTAACGAATATTGGAGGGGGCTTTGATACTCGCTGTGAGGTTTAATAGGTCTCTATGGTCTTTTCATTAGAGAGCACATTGAATGGGTTGACTGTGAAAAATGGTGAAGTCTCTGTGAGCGTTAGAGGTCTGAGCGGGGTTGAGCGACCCGGTATCGGAGAGTGAGACTGTTGTACACCGTTCTACTTGTGGTCGGGGTATTATTCTTTATTATGCTCCTCGCTACTAAAAATTATTGAGTATTTCACTCAATTGCTGTGGGTTTGTTCCTCGGTGAAATTCCTCGAAACTTCGTCAATGTCTTCAGGCTGGCTAAATCTTCAACTGTGACCAGTTTGGTAACAACTGAACACTTTTAATCTCTTCTAAAGAAAGAATTGTAGAGAGCTAACCCTGCTAACGTGCTCTCTCTACAATGGCTCCTGTCGAGCTCCTTCGTTACTATTACAGACTTTATGATCATTACACAAGATCGCTGTTATATATATA
>KZ807629.1:220833-232360 GCA_000696205.2 Oncopeltus fasciatus | reverse complement strand
AACCTTTGTTTGGCCCTCTTATATTTAAAATATAGAAAAAAAATCCGGGCTTAAGGCTTTCCATAGCAAATTCCTAAAATAACTAATTTTTCGCTGAAATTAGAAGATAGTAAGCGGGATTTAAAGGGAGCCCAAAACATACAATCGTAATTTAAATACTGTATTAGTTGTGGTATAATATCCCTCATTAATTTTATAAAGTAAATGCAAGGGAATAAAATAAAAAAGTCTTACCACCTCAGCCGAGAATCGAATTTTCGTAGCCGGATCTCCTGCTTTCCGGGCAAGCATGCTACCTTTACAGCAACGAAGCTAGCCAGATATTTCACTCTACTCCCCGTACTCTACTGGGAGTCTAAACCCCCGAGTAAGACGAATATATCGTCTTATGCTCGAAGAAGCTTACTATTTGTTAGACTCTCTCTCTCTCTCTTTTTTTTTGCTTTTATTTATTTATTTAAATACTGTATTAGTTGTGGTATTTAATCCAACATTAATTTTACACATTAAATGCAAGGGAGTAATGTAATGGTACAATAAATACCACAACTAATACAGTATGTAAATAAAGAAATAAAAGTAAAAATCAAAAACAAATAGCTGACAATGTTATTCGAAATATTCGTCTTACTCGGGGGTTTAGACTCTCATAACTGCCCGGAAAGCAGGAGACCCGGGTTCGCGTCCCGGCTGAGGTCGTCTGATTTTTTTTATCCTATAACCTTACATTTATTGAATACAATCGTAATATCTTTTTTATTATTTGAGTTGCAAAAAAGTGATAAAACATAGTAGGTGTAAAATTTTAATTCTCTAACGTTTATGTTCTATAATATTTTAAAGAAAAACGCCTATTAAGAAAGAAATTAACGAATTTAATTGTTATAGGGGGCGTTTTCCTCCCGGCCAGTCTAAAGCAAACATTAATGATCATGTCTTTTACGCTCATTGTTCTCTCCGGATCGTAATTTAAAATTCTTTATTCACTGTTATTTATATCCTTTTACATCCAGATGTATGGATAATAATGACTTAACGTGTCATAGAGGGATAGCTGGACGGCCAGATATTAAATTGGAAAGGGAAATATTGCTTCTCGCAGACGAGTTCTAGGCAGGATCCCTGGAGTTCAGTGCAGTATTATTTAAGAGGCGGCTGTGGTTTAGGGACAAAGGAAAAGCGATCGTTCTCCGAACAACAGGAGGCCCCACTCCTAGTTTGCGCTTTTGTTTTAATTCCAGGCCGCGTTAGAAACAATGTAGTACTTCAAACGGCGATCCAGCTTCTCGCCAACACAACACATCTGCTTTTACTTACAACTGAGATTGACAAGAGACAAATAATCAACGTGGAGTCATTCAATGAATGGGCGGATAGCTGCCCTCATTGAAACTGCGGGTATTCGTCTTAAGGCTGATGGAGTAATCCTTCGTATTTACTAGTCTAGTTCTGAAATTTTGTTCTCTTTTTGTCTTCTTTCTAATAGCGCGGAAGGCAGATCCCATTGTAAACCGAAACATCATAAAATGCTTATTTTGACGAGATTTTAAATACTTTTTGACAGAATCCCAAGTAAACTTAAGTCGTTTCATATATACAACAATAAAATAGAAATATTTTCCTGATGTAAGTAACCGGCGTAGAAATCTTGAGAGAGTGTAGAATAAAAGAACACAAAATTCCTCCTACTTTGAAAAAATCTAACCGAAATATACTGGTGGTAACTCTGCTGAGATCGGAAGTTCAGAATTCGAAACTCTGTTTCGGTTTGAATACGAAGTATGACCGAAACTTGATACTTTCCTCGCCGTTTGCCATTTTCTCTCTGGTTTCCATACACTATTCATGAGAATTTCTATTGTGCATAGTGTTATTTAATCCGTGTTATTTATCCTCGGAGCTGTGACGTCACAACGTCTGTACATTGCCACATCTGGTTAAATGCAATAATAGTTCTTACTTTGTTGATAGCAGCAATGCTTGAAGATCTGCTTTCAATACGAGTGACGAGGATGGACCAGAGACAATTTCCAGCCACTGGAAGTGGAGTATTCTTCACTTAGAGAGAAATCCCGATCTTTCTAGATGTGTCTCACCTTTCTTCTGCCCAGAAGTTTAGTAACCCCTCTATATAGAAGGGTCGCCCCTGGAGCGTAGTTGGATAATGATAATCCACTCAGCTATAAGCTAGTTCAGTGGCTTTCCATATAAAAAAAGTGCTCTTATATAAGTGGACAATATATTTTAAGCAGAATGCAATTTTGTTAACTATCGTTTGCTGATTGCGTGTTTACATAGGCAGTAGGTTATGTTGTATCACTTGGGATAAGTAATTTTATTTTATCTATATTAAAAATAAATTAGTTATAATTCAGGATTTATTTAAAATTATCATTCTGTCATTTTTATATTAACCCCGTAGCCTGTAAAAATATAGATGTAAAAATATATAATCGCCCAGTTACACGAAGTACTTCGGTTCCTTAAATACTTAATTTTTTTTTTTTTTTTTTTCCTTGCTTTAAGTTATTATTACATTATTATCGAAAAATTTAAATGGATCATACCGATCCCAAATTAAAGAAGCTAAAAATGTGGTTCGTTAATAATTGAGTGTATATATATTTATATAGTATTCAATTCGCACGGAAGAGTCCACAATACAAATTTCTTTTGAAAACTGTTGGATTCCATTATTGCTAAAATTGGTCGATAGGAGGGTTTAGGATGAGACCATAATTTAAAATCTCAACAACTTCGTTATCATTAGCTTCACGAAAAATAATATCGTGACTCATTATCTCAAATCATATACACTTGCTTTCTTTATTAACTATTATTAATTACATACTAATGTAGTACTCTCATTTTTTAATTAACTAATTTGTACGTAAATCATGGCATTGTCCACCCATATCCCTTTCTCGGATATTCCCGGATTCTGGTTATAAATTAGGGTTACCTAACACCAGATCTACTAGTTTTTCAACTGCTCCACTTCTAACGTGTTGTCAATGTTCACACAAGAGGACCCTCAATTATTCCTGGGCCTATGAGTTGGGGGTTGGCACCCTCCATATCCCATAGCATTACCCCTATCCACTTCATTTCCCTAGTATTACCCCTATCCAGAGTACTCCTTTATTTTGGCTTCTGTGGATACTGAGGCTAATCTTGGCTTATGCTAACGGTTATGAGAGTAGTGATTTGCAATTTAAGTTGCGCTGAGAGCTGGTTCGATACACCCTCGTAATCCGCAGAAAATTCATGCGTTAATTCAGCGGTCAAGGCGTTAGCACTGGCCCAACATACGGTTACAACCACCCTTTCTCATATTAATTAGTATTTTAGTACAATTGAAAATCATGATAATTCTGTTTTAGCATGGAATGCAATGGACTTAAATTTAAATTTGTTTCACTAAGTCAATGAAAAATTAATGTAGCCGATAGAGATTTTTCTAAATATATTATTATTCTGTTTTTAAATGTAAAACACCAATTTTTGTAGGTGGGAGGGTGGATGACAATAGACAATTTGAAGTGGGTAAAGTTTTTTTCCAAGTCGTCTGATAACCCTTGAGGTGATAGAGGGAGGGGAAATCCACTAGATTGATATGCCAGCCTAGTGTGGGACTCGATTCTGCTAAGACGGCAAACCATATCCCCTACAAGCGATACATTACTCTGCTACATGCAAATTTCCCGTCTCTAACTATAGAGAAGTGTATATGACCAACTCGATTGACATTCTGGAGAAACCAATGAATGTTATACTGGAGGAAGAGGAGCGCTCTACATTTATTAAAAATTACTTTCATTTCATCTTCAATATCTATTTTTCAGAAACATGTAAATGCAAAACGTTAGGAAACTGAATTATGCTACCTATGAATTCTATATTAATAATAACGAAGTCATTGAAAATTAATAACTTTGAACTTTCCCAAACCACCCTTCACTCATCCATTGTTCAAAAATGAATTCATCATACATTTTGCAATAAAAAGAATTAATGCCGAATTTGGTTTCTATAGATTAAATATATTTCGAAATGTTTTTCTTAATATGTGTTCTATATAAATATTTTTGAAAATAAATAATGTTAAATTTGATTTTACACTCTTCATAATTTATAGTATTTTTGCAACTTTACCAATAATTAAGAAATTGACGACTTTTTAATTTTCACTCTCTAAACTACCCTCACTATGAAGATGTTAACCAAAAACAAAAGTACCCAAATACCTAATTTGCTTAGTCATTTTAAAAATAGCGGACTGGAGACACTAGACCTTAGTGTATGTGAGAGCTTACAAATTTTAATGTATCATATTTTTAATTTCTCCTATTCTTTTGAGTAGGATCTGTGAAGATTTGAAGAAATTTTATATAATTAGAGAAACCTGCTATAAAAAGGTACATTATACTTGCCTTAGCTGTCCTTAAAGTCCCTGAGGCAGTGAGTGACTGATTACAAAAAATATTTTTACAAATGCAAGAAAAGCAATTTTAGGAATTTAAAAAAGATATCAATTATGATAAATAAGTTTATCCATATATATAGGATTTTCTATACAATAAAAAAATATGCTGTCGAATTAAAATATAAAAACCATTTATCTTGATTTCGCGAACACATACATAGGATAATAACTGATTTATGCTAAAAATAAATAAACCTGTCGAATAAAAACACGAAAATCACTAACGGCTTCGTACGTCCAGTCATATGATTATCTCTGATTTATACTATAAATAAACCAGTCAAAAAAATAAATAAAATAGAATGGAAAATAGAATTGGCTTGATTGGGATTCAGGACGTATTCAAGCACTAGAAGGGATTTGCAATGCGAAGAAACGTCTTAACATACTTCGCATTAGTTTGTTTTGATATAAATTTATATAAAGAACATTCAATATCCGAGTGTTAACTTCTGTCACAAGTGGAATACCGATCTACAATCATTTTCAGACGAATAAATTTATAAGTAAGGATTAATAAAATAAGTAAAAACACAATTTTTCATTTTTAATATAATGGGGACACATATAGTTCTGTTTGGTCCAGGGAAGAACAGCGATTGCTGGATATATACCAAAAATCCTGTGTCTAAGAAGGACTTATCTTAAAGGTCCCAAACCTGCTGAATTACTCCCCAGAGTTCTTGGCTACTTCCGTCTTCTGTTACAAACTATTACGATCATGAGAGTATAACACAATATAAACTTGTATATAAATAACATTTACTCATTTCAACAATACATTAATAAGTTTCAAACGTTTCTCTTATAACAACTACTATAATTAATGAAGTAATACTATAAGGTATGTCTCTCAACTTTTTAAATTATTTTTAAAGTTATAATTTCATTTTCTTTACTTCAAATTTTAGTCATTGACCATAGAATATAGTTTCGATTTACATTTGAGCATTTATTTATTTATTTTTTTGTCTTAAATCAAATTTAAATAATTCATTATTAACTTATTTGTTCCTTTAAAAATTTTTTTTAAAATTATTGTTATTGTTTAAAGGAATAATGTTTGAATAATTATTAATGAGTTTAAATTTTATTTATACATAACTTTCAATTGATTTGACATATTATATGCTCATGATTGTTTTCACAATTTTTTTTTTTTGTGGATTTCTTTTGGTAGACATAGTGTAGTTCTATTTCTTTTAACACAGTTTTGGTAAATAAATATCAATTTCCGTGTCCTCCCCTGAACCACGCTGAAATCTGTGTTTCTCCATGTTCTATTGGCTGTGCTCATGCAACCCTTGTGGTAGGGGAGAAGAGCTCTTCCCAGCCGGCCTGCGTATAAAATGTCCCACTCTTATTAATTCCCCAGCCCAGCAGAAAATCAATTCTAACCAATTATCTTTTATGTAGGGCCATTAAAGCTAATGGTATAATAACGATTGTTAAGAGTTTGGGACCACCCCTTGGGAGGATAATATTTAACATATCCCACATGAAATCTCCCTACCACCAAATTCCCTTTTGTAATACTATTTAATTAATGGCCTCTGCAGATTAATATTCTTCTCTCTTTAATTTGCCTACTTCCTTTTTCTTTTGTATTAATTTCATTTTTACACTTCCACTCACAGGACCTTTCACCTTCTACCTTAAGACTTACACACTAAATTGTGATTTCCATTGTTACTTCTTCTTATTGGGACGAGGTTAGCCAGATTTAAATAATTATTATAGCAAAAACAAAAAAAAAAAAATAGGAGCAACTAAAATTCTTGGTACAAAAAAAAAAATTTGTGAAAAGTATTATTCTCTAGCTTATTCATAACGTGAGCAATACCTACCCAATTATTAGGGATTGAAGCAGACTTCTATTTACTAGAGAAATAAAGTAAAGAGAAATCCCATTGGAAATAAACAAATTTCATCAAGTTAAAGAGTTAAGAAGTGGATTAAAACTTAAGTAGGATTGGTGCAGAAATGCTGCCAGTTTGGTGCTAAATAAATTCCAGCTTGCTTTGAATGAGGTATTCAATAAAAATTTTATAATTCAAAAATAGAAAAAATGAACCTTTCTTGATAACAGAATAACTAAGTCTTCTAATATAATAGTTTCAAGTATATTTTGACCCAAAATATGTATCATTAGTATAGAATTTGATGGTGTTCAGTCAAGGTTGTTGAAGATTTCAACCTATGGCAAATATAAAAAATAAAAATAAAACCAAATTGGTTCACTAATTTTTTTAAAATCTAATAATGAACCTTAAAAAAAAAAAAAAAAAAACCATTACCGATAAAACAGACTAAGACCAAATTTCTTCTACGTACACAGACAGTTTCAATATTCTCAAACACAAATAAACAAAATAATATACGTGGTCTCGCTCAAACCCTAAAGAACGCTAAATCCTAGAAGTATTCAGGTCACTCGTAAGTAGTGACTAATCCCTTCAAAAATAATAATGCCTTTATCTCTTCTCCACTCCCATCCCTCACTCCTACATCTATTAGTAAGTAGTGGCTAATCCCTTCAAAAATAATAATGCCTTTCTCTCTCTCCCCTCCCATCCCTCACTTCCACATCTATTAGTAAGTAGTGGCTAATCCTTTCAAAGTTATCTTAATGCCTTTCTCTTTTCTCCCCTCCCATCCCTCACTCCCACATCTATTAGTAAGTAGTGGCTAATCCCTTCAAAAATAATAATGCCTTCTTCTCTTCTCCCCTCCTATCCCTCACTCCCACATCTATTAGTAAGTAGTGGCTAATCCCTTCAAAAATAATAATGCCTTCTTCTCTTCTCCCCTCCTATCCCTCACTCCCACATCTATTAGTAAGTAGTGGCTAATCCTTTCAAAGTTATCTTAATGCCTTTCTCTCTTCTCCCCTCCCATCCCTCACTCGCGCATCTATTAGTAAGTAGTGGCTAATCCCTTCAAAAATAATAATGCCCTTCTATCATCTCCCCTCCCATCCCTCACTCCCACATCTATTAGTAAGTAGTGGCTAATCCCTTCAAAGTTATCTTAATACCTTTATCTCCTCTCCCCTGCCATCCCCCACTCCCACATCTATTAGTAAGTAGTGGCTAATCCTTTTAAAGTTATCTTAATGCCTTTATCTCTTATCCCCTTTAATCCCTCACTCCCACATCTATTAGTAAGTAGTGGCTAATCCCTTCAAAAATAATAATGCCTTTCTCTCTTCTCCCCTCCCATCCCTCACTCCCACATCTATTAGTAAGTAGTGGCTAATCCTTTCAAAGTTATCTTAATGCCTTTTTCTCTTCTCCCCTTCTATCCCTCACTCCCACATCTATTAGTGAGTAATGGCTAATCCTTTCAAAGTTATCTTAATGCCTTTCTCTCTTCTCCCCTCCCATCCCTCACTCCCACATCTATTAGTAAGTAATGGCTAATCCCTTCAAAAATAATAATGCCTTTCCCTCTTCTTCCCTCCCATCCTTCACTCCCATATCTATTAGTAAGTAGTGGCTAATCCCTTCTAAAATAATAATGCCTTTCCCTCTTCTCCCCTCCCATCCTTCACTCCCATATCTATTAGTAAGTAGTGGCTAATCCCTTCTAAAATAATAATGCCTTTCCCTCTTCTCCCCTCCCATCCTTCACTCCCATATCTATTAGTAAGTAGTGGCTAATCCCTTCTAAAATAATAATGCCTTTCCCTCTTCTCCCCTCCCATCCTTCACTCCCATATCTATTAGTAAGTAGTGGCTAATCCCTTCTAAAATAATAATGCCTTTCCCTCTTCTCCCCTCCCATCCTTCACTCCCATATCTATTAGTAAGTAGTGGCTAATCCCTTCTAAAATAATAATGCCTTTCCCTCTTCTCCCCTCCCATCCTTCACTCCCATATCTATTAGTAAGTAGTGGCTAATCCCTTCTAAAATAATAATGCCTTTCCCTCTTCTCCCCTCCCATCCTTCACTCCCATATCTATTAGTAAGTAGTGGCTAATCCCTTCTAAAATAATAATGCCTTTCCCTCTTCTCCCCTCCCATCCTTCACTCCCATATCTATTAGTAAGTAGTGGCTAATCCCTTCTAAAATAATAATGCCTTTCCCTCTTCTCCCCTCCCATCCTTCACTCCCATATCTATTAGTAAGTAGTGGCTAATCCCTTCTAAAATAATAATGCCTTTCCCTCTTCTCCCCTCCCATCCTTCACTCCCATATCTATTAGTAAGTAGTGGCTAATCCCTTCTAAAATAATAATGCCTTTCCCTCTTCTCCCCTCCCATCCTTCACTCCCATATCTATTAGTAAGTAGTGGCTAATCCCTTCTAAAATAATAATGCCTTTCCCTCTTCTCCCCTCCCATCCTTCACTCCCATATCTATTAGTAAGTAGTGGCTAATCCCTTGTAAAATAATAATGCCTTTCTCTCTTCTCCCCTTCTATCCCTCACTCCCACATCTATTAGTGAGTAGTGGCTAATCCTTTCAAAGTTATCTTAATGCCTTTCTCTCTTCTCCCCTCCCATCCTTCACTCCCACATCTATTAGTAAGTAGTGGCTAATCCCTTCAAAAATAATAATGCCTTTCTATCTTCTCCCTTCCCATCCCTCACTCCCACATCTATTAGTAAGTAGTGGCTAATCCTTTCGAAGTTATCTTAATGCCTTTATCTCTTATCCCCTGCCATCCCTCACTCCCACATCTATTAGACCTTTTCCAAACTTCATTTAGTACCCCCGCAACCATTGGTTAGAGCACTTAATTCGTGACTCTCTCCCTTCGTTATCCTCAAAGGCATATTTATTTCTTTAATATAGTTTTCCATAAATATTACTACTATCACAACTTTATAACCAGAATTATTGTATATATATATAATTGTATTTATTATTTTGAATCATGATTCTTCATATATACCACTAAAAATTAACAAATAAAGTCTAAATCACTATAAAATCGAGTAATTCTAGAAATGCATGCAGTAATTTTGTGGGTTTTTTTCATTTATTTCTTTAATCGTTTTTGGGCAACCCTTTTTCATTCTCACAAAGCATTGACTCATTCGACTTGTTCTCTGGATTTAATAACTACTGTTGCCCAGGCTGTGCCTCGGAACCAACTGGTATCTTACGGGGAATAATCGTCTACTTCTTTTGCTTGTTGCATCAATAACTATTTCTTTTCTTTTTGTGCCACCCCATTCTTAGCATCCGTGAGACATGCTTATATTTATTGGAAGAAGCTGGCCCTAGGCGGGATTCGGACCCGCAGCGCCAGGTTGGCGCCCCAATAACTAATATCTATTTTGCTAAATTTATTTCATTCAATTACAGATCGATAGTTCTTAATGATTCTGCCAGTGCTCAAACCTTTTCTCCGGCAATTGTTGAAAATAAAGATTCTACAAATATCCTACAGAAACCGCAAGATTTGAAAAACGTACGTCAGCAATACATAGCACATTCAGTTTACTTTAGGAAATGTAGTTTGGTGCATTATTTATTAGGATTTATTAACTGGATGTAAAATAAAATTCTATTGAAAATTATGTGGAATGAAAAGAGGTTAGTTGTGTAATGAGCCATACAAAGTGTAAAATGAGTAACAAAAATGTATAGTCAAGTAAAAATCGAGAGATGTCCCTTTAATAATAGTTAATACTAAATCTGAGCATTGACATCTACGTCTTCATTTGATAGCATGAGAGCTTCTGTCCTCTAGCTTGCATTACACATGCAAGATGAGCAGGAACAATGACTTCCTCAAATACTTGTTCGATCCCCTGCTTAGCAATCAGCTAAGATCAGATGCCCTTGAGAATAGCTCGCCTGTAATTATCTACGCCAACAGGAGCCTGGTCTCGTGGACTTGTACCAAGTATAGACTTGCTTATATATTGTCATTAGCCTATGTCCATCACCACATTTCTTCTCTGCCCCCCCCCCCCCCCCATTAGCCTTTCCGACATCATTCACGTTACAGATTTTGCAATTTAACGACACTTATCTTGTACTCCGTGAATTCAAGAATTCGCTAGCCACACACAGAGCTAATAACACTTAGCTTCGATGACCTGTTAACTAATTTTATAGAATGACTTTTGCAAAATGTAAATTACCACCTCAGAAAATGTCTTTCTTTTTTTATTTACTCACAATAAATATGTCAAACAAGCTGATACAATTAAGTGAAAGATCATACCCATTCACAGTGGAACTACCAGCTAGCGTATGGGGAACTACATTCAGTGGATGACAACTGTATCAGATTTATTCTGGTCCAATGAATTAGGATTTCAGTAAGCATTTGACTTTTCTCCTTGTATTTGTGCATAATATAAAAGCATTGACTAAATAAAATTTAGAAATTTTGAAGTTATCTAAAGATCTGGAAGGTTTGCTGGAAAGTGCATAACTAAAGTACATACCAAGTTCTACGAGGTCCGCTATAATTTGCAACGATGAAGATGAATTTCTGCACCGAAAAACATCGCTCACTTTAAGATATAGTTTTATTAAATATTAATTTGTCTAAATCCCAAGTCTTTAATCCATTAAAACATATTGTGTTTATTATTATATTGAAACTATAAGAAATCAGGGATTTAATTTTTTTTTTGTATTTCAATACAGCTTGTATACATGATACTCGTATAATACAATTTTGCACTACGTTATATATAATAATTTTAGAGACTGCTAAAATTAAAATCATTTTTTAAAAATCACTTTCAAAATAATTCCCTATAAACTTTTTTTTTTTTTAACTTTTGTGTGTGTTTAAATATTGAAACTAGGTAATTTATTTATGAATACCTCATGTTAGAAAAGGAAGTGAAAGGTGCTAATTTGGAATCATTTTTTAGCCAAATTGTTTTATTAAGGTAATTAATTATCATTTTATTAGAATAAATTTTGTGCTCATTATTAAATAAAGGATTATTAATAAAGGATCATTATTAAAACCTTCCCTTCTTAATTTATTGATAAAATTGCTTTTACTATATTATTTTCTCCCTCTCTCTCCCCCCCCCCCCCTTGTGGTAGGGGAGAAGAGCT
>KZ807629.1:153826-185557 GCA_000696205.2 Oncopeltus fasciatus | reverse complement strand
GGCAATGTGGTGTGGAACAGGGAATTTTATAGACGACATTAGTTCTGTTAGGAAGGGGGATGGGGTCTTTGAGGATGGTGTAAATAGATTTTAACTTGTTATTGGTGGAAAAAGAAAGCTTGAGGTTGGGAAAAGTTTTTTTGAGGGATTTCTTAATATTTTCAGACAGATTTGGAATATAAGGAAGAGAACGGAAAACAAGGTCGTTATTTTGGGGGAGGGGGATAGTTGGAGAAGAGGAAATAAAAAATTCTTTAAAAAGTTTTTTAATGGTGTGGGTAGGGAAACCATTGGACAGGAGGATGTCAGTAACACGTTTTATATTTTTTCTGTGGAAAGTCTTATTAGAGAGTGTTAGTGCACTGTAGATGAGGTTTTTGGCCACATTAATTTTTAATTATTCAACTGCCATGACCAAATTGCTGACAAATGAAATTAACTGATGATAATAGCAATAATAATATAATAATAAATAAGAAGAAGAATAGAAAATCATCGCATAGAGATAGGGCCAATCGATCCCACAGCGAGGTAATTTAGGCATTATTCTTTGTATTTTTTTTGGAATGGAGGGCATAGCGGCACCCCCTATGTCTAAGTAAGTTCTGTATCGTATTCTAGATTGATCTTATCTTATCTTATAGACGGTTAATTTGTTATCCTATAAGAGACCGTGGCGTCTTTTGAGATCTTGTTACTTGTTTTTAATATGTTCGCTACAGTTAAGTTGTGAGTCAAGGTGAAATCAAAGACGTCGGACTGAATCGGAAAGCTGTTATTGTACCTAAATTAATTAGAGAAAATTAGAAGTTTTTTTGTTGGGGTTCGGTCAAAGTAAATCCAAAATATACAATTTAAAAATGTGTATTTTTAATTATTTGCTAACGTTCCGGTTCACATTGTAAGGCATCTTCAGGGCTATATGTCACCAGAATCCCATATTCATTTCTGTATGGGTTCAATCATGAATCCATCCTGGTGACACGATATCCCCTCTCGTCTTTATGATAGCCTTGAAGATGGCTAAAAATGTTATATAAAAAAAACATATTGTAAACTGTATTTTTTCGATCTACCTTGACCGATCCCCCACAAAAAACATCTAATAATAATATCTACGGTCAAAAAACTCTTCATTTATTAATTAGAGAATTTTTCTTTAGTTTATAATTATCCTGGACACATTTGGATTAATTTATTTTGATCCCCCATTTATTACACCACTGCTGACTAGTGTCTTTGTAATCTGCTAAGTGGGCTAAGAGGAAATTAGGATGGGTCTGGACTATGGAATTGAAATTATATAATACACCTGTATACTAGGTCTATAAGTAACAATAGCAGTCCTCAATAGCAGTCCTCAATAGCAATAGCAGTCCTCAATAGCAATAGCAGTCCTCAATAGCAGTCCTCAATAGCAGTCCTCAATAGCAATAGCAGTCCTCAATAGCAATAGCAATAGCAACAGCAATAGCAGTCCTCAATAGCAATAGCAATAGCAGTCCTCAATAGCAATAGCAATAGCAATAGCAGTCCTCAATAGCAGTCCTCAATAGCAATCCTCAATAGCAATAGCAGTCCTCAATAGCAATAGCAATAGCAATAGCAGTCCTCAATAGCAATCCTCAATAGCAGTCCTCAATAGCAGTCCTCAATCCTCAATCCTCAATAGCAATCCTCCAGGACAAAATTGCTCCAGGACAAAATTCATTTCGCTCAAGGTAAGAAAAAATTAAATATACACCGCGAACTGGTCAGTAGAACGCTGGGAACAAAAGCCAAACTAATGTATTTGAAGAATATAGGATAAATAAAGAAATTTAAGATAAGCATTGTCCGTTTTAGCAGACCTTTTTCAAATGTCTTGGATAATAAAGGAAGAAGGCTGGTTGTTCTACAGGATGTGTTGTGAGGAATTTATCGGGTTTGAAAAAAAGGGATTATTTCTGAAAATTTTCAGAGGAGTGGAAAGTGGATGGTTCAAAAGACACAATTGTAGAGGTACGTTCGAAAAATAATTGCTTTTTGGGGTAGATTTGGAGGTATTAGCTCATGATTAAGTCATAGCCAGGTAATTTGCGCTTAGGCAGATGGCTAATAATATACTTGACTCTGACTGGTTCGTCCAGTGACTCCTCAACCTCTACGCGTTATTCGACAAATTATCGGGATCTGGAGGAGGAGTAAATGTTTGCTTTAGATGCTGCGCAAACATTTGCGGAAGGTTCATATATTTTATGATTTCTGCAAGTTACAGTTCAGAGGGATTTTTCTGCTGCCGATAAGCTTGACAGGTAGGCAATAAATGCACTTATTACACAAAGAACCTACTTGTTGTATTACGATATGGGTTAGCTACGTTCTAAGGGATGCCTTCATCTATAGAACTAGGCTAGAGCGGTACGGCGCTTTGCCAGTATAAGGTTTTTTGTTTGAATCAAGAAGGGGTTCTGATAAATGTTTAGTGCAGTCGGCGAAGGTCAGTTTTAAGCTGGCCCTCCGAAGACACTGCTGGATGATGAAAGAAAGAAACAACTGGGCACCATCATCTAGCTCTTCAAAGGTTTTCAAGGGGATTCCAAAGGCTCTTTTAATTGTCTTCTGAAAAAGGACCAGTAAATGAGATCATTTATTAAGGTTGTGACAATTGATAGGGCTAACGTCAGAGGCCAGATTTATTGTTGTAACGGAGTTGTCCAGTTGTTAGGATGGGACGGACATCAAGTGGAGAGGATGTGAGAGCAAATAACATTATAAAGAGCACGGCCATGGAAGTTGGTCGTTCTAATGCCACTGCAAGTGTTACAGGCTATAATCTCAGCCAGAGAGGAGACTTTAAATAAAGTGCTCTTGAATTGGCCTGAGGAGGATGGATTTGTTAGGAGGGCAATGCACTGCAGAAAGAGTGATTGAAGAGGTTCTAGTATGGGTGAACACAGAAGTAGATTCGTGAGAGTTGGGAATAGAAAGTAATAGATAAAGAGTATGAGAAGTGCTAATGAGGAGTACAGTTTCACCGGGAGGTCGTCGGTCTGGGTGATTTGTTTTGTATAGGAGATAAAGAAGTCATATTAAGTTAAATAAGGATTTAATTTTAGAGACTAACTTCGTCAAAAAATATTTGAGAAAGTAAGGAGAGCATGGAATTGTCAGGAAAAAAAAGTGAAGAATAGTTTGGAGATCATTTGACACTGATGGAGGAGGAATGTGGGAGATGGCAGGTGTTTCACATCTGGGACGCTAGCGCTGAGGAAGAGAATCTTCATGCATGGGCTGGTACGCGGCAGAGTGGCACACCTGTGGCTAGACGAGGTTAGCGTCCAGTCCGTGACAATGTTTCTATATGATCTATAGGAAAGTCCTAGCTAGATGGTCCTCGTCATGGGACATGGGTTCCGGGTTTCAGGGTGCTGCGTAGATATATGGGTATCCATTGCCCTCTGCTTGATTTGCTTGTAGACATCGCAACCCCTATAGCTAGCAGGGTGGTTTTTACCGCAGAAAGTACAAGTGCAGGTTCTTCCCTTCTTTTTAGGCAGACTGTACTGTAGTGTGGGCAGTCATATTTTACGCAACTGGGATTGTAGTTTCAGCCACTTTTGTGTACTCCCAAAATGTTGGGAATTATGCCATTCATTGTTTCAACTATTAAACTAACTCATTAAAAATTCTTCAGAATTGATGCATGATCTCAGAATGCATGGCATACATAATAGGGGAAAACTGATTAGGAAAGAGAGCTAATATAACTGGAGAATTATCAAAGCAAAAATGAAGGAATTTCAAAACTTAGCTGATTTGAAGTATTGATAAAGAAAAAGAGAAAATAGAATATCGCTAAATATTAACTTAATTACTTGCGGACTTAAAAAAAATAAATAATGGAAGTAGGATGTAAAATATTATTCCTTTAATCCACAAAGGAAAATTGATTTTAAATTTAGCAGTGCTTTGTTTTAAATAAATTTTATAATTGTAAGAAGTGTTGCTAGGTTGGACGTTTCTACGCTCAGATCCATAGAGAAAAGTCTATTCTGCGCAGCTGACTGAGGTGTCTGGAAGAAATGGACAAATCATATGTTAGAAAGGAGTTTTCTCTGCGTCTGACAGTCTCGGTATTCCTTCTCGGAAGCCTTTCGCTTGCATCCTAAATGCTTTTCCATCCCAGTCTTTCTTCAGCAAGCCACTGCATTTCTACGGAGGATTTAGTTTTCACTTCCTTTATCGCACTCAATATATTATTGTTAACTATTATTATTGACATTCAATAATATTTTCAAATAATGAGTGAGCTTTTATTTCATTATATCGTTTTTTTACGCACAATTGTGAAAAGCAATACGATCGATTTCCATAAACAAACTACAAGTTCCTATAATAAATGAAGAAAACATGAGTTTCATCTCACATACTGAGTAAAAAAATCATTCATCTCACATCGATAAAGTACATAAAGAATGAGAGAACCTATAATAGAAAGATTTAAAAATAAAAAATGGTAAATTTGAGACCTTCGTACTTTAAGAGGAAAATGACGAAGTATTTTCATTAAAAGTGCTTAAAAATATATACGAATATTCAATGTATTCTGTTAAGTACTTCTGTCCTGTTTTTTTCAGACACTAAAAAAGGATGACTGTGCAAGTGGATATGTAAATCAAAGACCGTGTTTTACAATCGCAAATTCTCATTTACTTTTGGGTCATTTTCTAGCCCTTATTTTTGTATAGGACCGAAATTAATGGCCACAGGAAACCAATACTGTCTATGGAGAGCGCTATCATGTTCCAGTTAATTAGGTTGCAAACATAATGGTAATGTACATTGGAATCTGTTTCACTTCTATAATTGTAGTCTAACTATATGGTTTAATATTTATATTTAAAATTGATTACAATAATCGACAATCTGTGAAAGAGTAAAAAGATTGTTTGCATCAGACCGATACTAATTATTGTAAGGGCTATCATGTTCCAGTTAATCAGGTTGCAAGCCCGCAGTGGTAATCTACATTGGAACCTGTTTCACTTCTACAATAGTAACCTATGCATATGCCTTAATATTCACAGTTAAAATTTATTTTTACAAGAAAGAATGATGAATAATGAGATGATGTCAACCTTCTTTTCGGCCAACTTCAAGATTCCAAATCCATAATATATTTTTCTAAAGGGAGAAGAAAATAATAAATTTTGAACGGTGATAGATAATTGTTTAAAATTATGTGGTAATTTTTAAATATGTGGTAAACACAAATAACATTAAAGTACTGCATTTCTGTAATCTTATAACTAAATTTATAGATGGAGCACCGGGTCAGCTCATGGGATCCGTTAGGGTCATGCAATCTGAGCGCTGTGGGTCCTGCCTTGGTTACCCAAATTTACCTTTGTCCTGATCCATTGGGTGTTTGGAATGGGATGTCAACCTGTAGATAGCCCATGACGTTAAGAGATTAAAAGGGAGGCTAACACTTAATAAAACAAACTAAATAATATATTTAATTTATAATAATGAAATAACAATAATGATAATTGAATAGCATATTTATCTGTAAAAATAGGCTTTATCTATTTATACTAATGAGATAAAATATTGGTTTAAATTCAATTGCCAATTCCAAACAAAAAAATAGAATTAAAAATGTTTACACCTAACGAAGGAGGGACTAAAATTGATAGGGCTANTATATATATATATATATTATATACCAGTTACTTATATTCCCGCTTTCTTTACAGTTGACGGTCTCTGGCTTGATCATATAAAACAAATTTTTATTCATATTGCTGTGAACTGCAGCATGAAGTATGTATAATTCATACTAGGAAGAGTATGCTAAATGCTACTAAATTTTTCAACCATAAATTTCATGCAGTGGCACATAAGAATATCACTCCAGCTTCAGACACTGTTCTAAATTTAGCAGGATAAGTAACAGATTATTATTTATTTATTCACAGAACAATATGCTTGTTTAAAATTTTGCATGACGTGTCTAGTTCAGAACATAGGAGTGACGTAAATCCCTAATTTATTTTTATAATAATAATTTAAATTTTCACTGAATATTTATGGATCGAGTTGTTTAAAAAAAGGAAATGTCGCGTTTGCTTTGTTGTATTGTTTTTTGACCTGAAATATTATATAATATTTATCATGGCTATTTTTGAAATTTATTTGTCATTTTTTCTAAACTAAGTTATATTGCTGTAGTATAAAAGTATTCACTGATAAGCTTATCTGCTATATTATTTTTTCTGAAAAAAATTTGAAAGTTTATCAATTAAATGCATATTTATTGAGTATATTCTATGGGCAGTTGAATTCCATTATTACCTCTATAAATATAATGAGCAACAAGGAGTTCTAAAAAGTAGAGATTATTTCCCTACTCTTTGAATTACAATTCTTTTGAAATGTTTAGAGTTTTAAATTAAAATAACCCTTGAAAAATCAGTTTTTGTTTCCATTATTTATTGTGCTTCAAATAAAAAACAAGTGCTTTGAGAGTTGTGGTAAGGGACCCTTCCATTCAAACATTCCTCCTTCGACTAAAGAAAATAATCAAGTACTCTTTTCCACTTAACGATCTCAAATTGAATATCTCTCGTTTTCTTCTGTACATTTCTACTCCAACTGAGGAGAAAAAAGACGAATAAAAAAAAAATTATGGAAATTCCCGGGAAAGAGGAAGCTTTTATGCTGCAATAATTTATAATAAAATGTAATGGTTTATTGATACTATTTGTGTTTCTAGAAAATGAATGAGTGAGCAACCAGATAAGTAGATAGGTGATTGTTTGGCGTTCAATAAAGCCATAATTATATACAAACGATCCCATTGATCATATCATTGCCCCAAATCAAAAATATATATCTCCTGATTAATAGATATACACTGAAAAATAAGATATACACCTACAGCTCAGCTGGATATTGCTACCAGTCGTGTGTATGAGTCTTTGTACACAAACTGCTGTTTTGTCAATACTTGTCTTGAAGAACAAACTGAATGAGGAACTATAGCTTAGCTGGATATTGCTACCAGTTGTGTGTATAAATCTTTGTACACAAACTGCTGTTTTGTCAAAATACTTGTCCTGACGAACTAAGTGAATGAAGAACTATAGCTTAGCTGGATATTGCTACCAGTCGTGTGTATAAGTCTTTGTACACAAACTGCTGTTTTGTCAATACTTGTCCTGACGAACTAAGTGAATGAAGAACTATAGCTTAGCTGGATATTGCTACCAGTCGTGTGTATAAGTCTTTGTACACAAACTGCTGTTTTGTCAATACTTGTCCTGACGAACTAAGTGAATGAGGAACTATAGCTTAGCTGGATATTGCTACCAGTTGTGTGTATAAGTCTTTGTACACAAACTGCTGTTTTGTCAAAATACTTGACCTGACGAACTAAGTGAATGAAGAACTATAGCTTAGCTGGATATTGCTACCAGTCGTGTGTATAAGTCCTTGTACACAAACTGCTGTTTTGTCAATACTTGTCCTGACGAACTAAGTGAATGAGAACCTATAGCTTAGCTGGATATTGCTGCCAGTCGTGTGTATAAGTCTTTGTACACAAACTGCTATTTTGTCAATACTTGTCTTGACGAACAAACTGAATGAGGAACTATAGCTTAGCTGGATATTGCTACCAGTCGTGTGTATAAGTCTTTGTACACAAACTGCTGTTTTGTCAATACTTGTCCTGACGAACAAACTGAATTAGGAACTTTAGCTTAGCTGGATATTGCTACCAGTCGTGTGTATAAGTCTTTGTACACAAACTGCTGTTTTGTCAATACTTGTCTTGACGAACAAACCGAATGAGGAACTATAGCTTAGCTGGATATTGCTACCAGTTGTGTGTATAAATCTTTGTACACAAACTGCTGTTTTGTCAATACTTGTCCTGACGAACTAAGTGAATGAGGAACTATAGCTTAGCTGGATATTGCTGCCAGTCGTGTGTATAAGTCTTTGTACATAAACTGCTGTTTTTCAAAACTTGTCCTGACGAACTAAGTGAATGAAGAACTATAGCTTAGCTGGATATTGCTACCAGTCGTGTGTATAAGTCTTTGTATACAAACTGCTGTTTTGTCAATACTTGTCCTGACGAACAAACTGAATGAGGAACTATAACTTAGTTGTCATTACAAATGTGTACAAGTGCTTTGTTCGTGAACAACTGTGCCTTTTTTAAGCAATTTTGTGTTGATTTTCTAAAGTTTTTTTGCTTTATATTTATGTACACATGATTGATAAATATTGAGGACATTATTTCTATAAAATAATACAGGTATACAAATTTTTGACATTTTTTAATGCTTTTCTACATTTATTAATTTTTAGGAGGATATTGGTTCACTTAATGAAAGTTTACACATAAAATATTAATACATATGAAATAGTTATGTAAAAGTAAGTGAATAATAGTAATTCTCTTTTCCTCTCCTGTAGGCTAAGAGGTCAAAATCTCCCGATACTCACAGGGTTTATTGCGCATATAAAATCACAAGTATTAATTCATGTCATGAGATGGTTTGACCTGACCACTGTCAATTGTTGACAAATAACTCACAATTACCCAGATAACAGTCGGCAGAATGAGGTAAAATGACCCTTTTTTACATCTTGCTAGTCACTCACCTGAAACAAACGGGAAACAGAATTAGTGAAGAACTGACAAAGTAAATCATATGTATTAGATCCTACGCTACTTGTAAATTCAAAATTGTGGATTGATTCACTTGAACACAATGGTTCATTTTCTTTCAATATCTTATGTATCATTTAAAGTATAATAATTCATTAGAGTTTGTGATTGAGAATGGTTTCAGTGGTCTCCTCCACTTTTCATGCGATTGTCGTTTAATATTACTTTTTTATTTTATTTGTTCTTCATAGTACTCATGATCAAATATGTTTTATTTTAGCATAATACAATAAAAAAAAAAAAGAAAAAAAAAAGGTTTGTAAGCAATGAATGCAGATAAAACTTTTTGAAACATTAGTGATTGTAGAGTCGTGAGAATGGAAAATATAGATTTCATCCCATATATTAGTAGGGAAAGGCAGGAAGTGTGGACAGATGTGTTAAGAATGGAATGCCTAATTTAATTCTAGGGCTCTTCATGATCGAGTAAATTTGAAATTAGAAACCTAGTAGAAACAGAGCAACTTAAATTACAAATTTTAGCATTATCCAGCATTTTAATAATTTTTCTACATTCAGTTATTTAAGGATAAAATAAAATAGCAAACACATCGTTAATATTTTAGTTAAACAGTAAATTAATTATTTTCCTTTGATTAAACTTACTCAGCCCCCCCCCAAAAAAAAAATCGTATAAATATTGTACCGTTATACATGCCTAATGTAAATTAAAATTATGCCTTATTGAATTGAACGATTTCACACGTACTATTTACAATCAATATATATTAAGGAATATTAATTAAAATAATGTTACTTATAAATTTAGTCCAGATTTCTACTTTCTTCTTAAACAAATCTTGTGTAATCTTCTCTGTTGAAGCATTCAAATTCCTTTTCTTCCTAAGAAGCTCTTTTAGCTTTTTTAGGTTTTTAACCTTAAAAGCTAAAAGCTGTGGAAAGACAGGCTTCGCCCAAGGACCGGACAGCGCCGGGTATAAATACCCCTGGATTTGAAGACAGCTCTCATTCTCTATTCAGCCCTGAAGAAGCCATCACAGGATGTGCGAAAGCTCGGCAACCATCAAAAACTTTACACGGTCCAACCCGGAAAAAACTTTACATACATCTGATGACTGTGGAAGCCTACGTGAACATCTTTACATACTTCTTTCATGTTCTTAAAAGGGCAGGCTCAACCAACTAAAGGCGTAGAAAATTTGAATTGGAATAGGTAACTATAACCAACTGGTGTATTGTTTGCTATATATAAATTCCTTAATCAGAGGGAATAGAATAAAAAAATTATCTGTCCCAGCCAGGAATCGAACCTGGATCTCCTGCTATCCGGGACGGTGCATTTACCAGTTATGCTACCAGGACACTATTTTATTCTATTCCCTCTCATTAATTGTTTAAAATTTACGTGGGATAAAAAACCACAACCAAATAAAATACTTAAATTTTAGGCTTTATTATATATGTTAAGCATGGAATAAAAACTTAAAGCTGGAGAGATCGTAGATGTAATATGATTAAATTAGAACACGATTTAATTAAAATTGCTCAGCATGAAAAAGATTCCCACTCGCAATTTAGAGATGTGTCTATAGCATTATTTAATTGTTCAATTATAGACCATTTGACTGCCCGACATTTTCTTCGTTTATTGGCACTATTTCTGTTTCCTGCACAAACCAGAAAAATAAAATAGTAGCAATTAAACGGAGACTTTATCAGCTAGTAGGTACTAACATCTGGGTATTTTGATTTGTTCAGAATGTTGCTTGTAAAACAGCAGCTAAGTACAAGTTTTGATGTTTTACTGTATCTAAATTAAATTGTTACTACAAGTTTAACTTTCTTGAAAAAAAAAATTAAATGTCCAGTGCGTAAAGTAACATTATTAAGACACTATTTTACAAAAAAGAATTTGAATTGGACATTTAGGGAAGAAAGAAAACAAAAAAATTAAATAAATATATTTTGTTATTATCTCTGCATATTATAAACCTACCTTAGGGGCTTAAACTTTGTACAATGTCAATTTAATTCTGACATTACTCGGCAATTTGCAATCCTGTCGGAAAATCCTTGATCCAAATAACCTACATTTGTACGATTTGATAATTTTTATTTAGTTATTATTTATTTTTTACAAACTTTTTTAATAATTATTTATGTTTATTATTTTACTCAACAATCAAACAATCTCCTTCAGGTTAACATTTTAAATGCATTTATTATATTAATTTTTGTTTGTACAATAACTTATTCCGGGTAGGTCCGTGTCAACAAGTGCTTTCTTGCCAAGCTCAACAACAGAAGAAAAAAAAATTGTTCAAACATCTGACGACATAAGTCAGATGTTTGAACAATTAGAAACAGCAGATGCCTACATGAACATATTACTTATTTCATTCACTTATCATATGTATTTCATAACAAATGTAATCTAATTTTGATGCTAAGATGGTAAACTATTAACGAATGAATATTAATTGACCAATGTAAACATGATTTTTGAAAGAAAGTGTATAGCCTACTGAAACAACTAATGAATTGAGTATACTTGAACCTATAAATTCAAATTCGAATAATTAGATAGTAATGGCAGTGATGGGAATAGTGGAGTGGGTCTAGTGAAATAAATTGCCGGGAGAGAGGAACTAACTTACAGTGCACCCCTTGCGCCAGTCTACCTCACCAACCCTTCTCCTCCTCCCTCACATTTATTTATAAAACACCTGAGATCTGAATAATTCATAAGTATATAAGGGGAAAAACCCTCCCTCTCTGCCCCCTGCCACATAGCCACCCCCTCCTACCCACGGCAACCATATTTTGTCTGCAGTTTTGGCCCTATAAGAAACCCAGACCACCCCCCTCCACTCCACTCAGATTTAATAATATTCATGCAAACCCATTCACTTCATCCAGTCCTCCTTGAGTACAATAATGCTATGTACAAGCTACGCTTCCAGATTCCAATCTGCTTCAAGCTTCACATTTATATCTTGGAACACATTTTCTATTCCCATGTGTCATTATCTATCACCAATCCCAGGTATTCACAGAGTTTTATAAGCGTGCTTTGTCCATTCTAATTATAGAATAAAGGAATAATTCACGATTATTTCTTCTTCTACAATATATAAAAAAAAAACAGTAAATACAAATAAACACACAAATAAATAAGTGAGACACGCACATGACAAAGAGTGTTTTATGTTTGAATCTCGTATTATCCCAAAGGGAACTGGGTTCCTATTCTCGCAGGGTCCACATATTTCCACTGTTTCACTCTTAATACCACAATTACGCAATAGTATATATGGTAAGGGTGCTTGTTTATTATTGAGTGCTAAGCGTTACTGTAAGGTTTATCTGGGCATGAAAACATATGGCTCCTGTAAGAATGAAATCAGTCACCCTGCAAGTTGCAACTCATTTAGGTGAGCTTCCTTAGGGAAGTTAAATAACTAACTGAAAATCACAGGTCTTCGAAGATTATTGGGGGTTGGGTGCATGACCAATTACCCTACATCCGGAAAAACTACCAGATTGCATATAGGAGTGTGCGTTTACTTCGCAGGAAGCCAATGTTGATCTGACAAATGTAGACGAAGGACGAATAATTACATACTTGAGGGGACTATGGAACCCCCGAGTCCATAAAGCCAATTTAAGAATATGTGTAGTGTACAATATTTTGCAGAGAAATGCATTTTTTTACAGTACCAGTATTATTTTACTTCCACTTACCCAGCAATTAAAATATAATTGTTATTGTAATAATTTTTCTTTTTCCTACGCGGCTTTTTTTTTTTTCATTTTAACTCAAGATTTAATACAATTTAAAGAAATATACAAAATACAAATACATTTTTTACTTCATTTGACCTCATAACATTCCGCTAAATGACGTTCAATTTAGAATTTTTTTTTCGATGTTATAAATCATTTTATATTGCGATTTATTAAAAATATTATTTACCTTACTAAAGCTTCTTGAATTATTTTGATTTCTTTTTTTCTCCGGAAGAATTCATAAGGTAAATAGCAGAATTAAAGATGGCTTTCATTATTGTTGCTCAAGATAGGACTAACTGTAATTGTTGTAAACATTGAAGGAGCTCTTGATAAACATTCACTTGTTCCACATACGAGGAAATCCCATTCTGTTAGAATCCCGCTCCAGTTGGAGCTACATAATGATCTCCATACATCCCCTAAGCATCACATTTCCCCTAATTCATAGACTAATTGATACCTTTTCTTTCCACTCTCTGAATTAAAATGTCCAAAGCAAACATTCTCTCAGGCTGCACCAGGACATTTCACTTTCTTCTCCTGAAGCCTAAATTTTTCTCTTTATTTATTATTTTAACTATTCATTTCTTCAGGATCGATGTTCATGATTTCCATATGTATGGTATGAATGTTCAATAAGCATTTTTTTTATTATCCATTTACGCTAAAATTTCTCAAACTTATTTATCCATTCTTCTTATGTATAAAAATTGTAATCATAAGAAGACCTAAATACAATTTTTCTTCGCTTGAACAATAAAGCTATCCTTTTACATAAAGAAATATCGGGTAAATGTGATAGGTTATAATCACCAAATATTTCCTCATATTAAATCCTTATCTATCAATATGCTTCTTCAATTCTTCAATATGCCAAAAATGAGAGCATTTTCAGAAAACCTCAATTACCTAAGAATTCTTTCTCAGGTTGTGAACACTCTGTGAGTTGGTTATTTAGGGGTGTAATGACCATCCTCGCTCTTGAGGTCGGAAGTACTGACTCTTGAAAGTCAGGATCTAGACCCTGCTGAGGCTGAGAGATCTCGGCCAAGCCGACTCTCCCCTCCCTGTAGGTCGGCCACTTAGATACAGAGTTGGAAAGAGACGAGTATCTCTCAAACTTGTAGAGCACCTGCCAGAAGTATTCTATTCTAATTTATTTCATTCTTGAAAATGCTTAGTAGGCAGAATATAGAAGGTAATTGTTACCATAATGCTGTACATCTTTTGCATTTTGAATACTACTTATTATTAAAGCGGAAATAAGATAAAAAAGGAAAATACAAAAAACTGAAAGCTGGGAGTATGAAGATTGTAGATAAAATCGCCCTCAAACACTTGGAAAATACAAATAAATATTCCATGATATTATTGAAGATTTAAAAAAGGCATAGGGTTGACATTAAGGGCGTTGATACAATACTTGCACTTTTCACACCCAAATATATGTATTTTTTCTCGTACGCCCACTTAATAAAAGAAAGTAAATAGTCGAGTACGCCTTAAACACTCACACAAATTCTCTCTCTCTCTCTCCCTCTCTCTCTCCCTCCCTCCCTCTCTTTCTCTCTCACTCTCTCTCTCTCACTCTCTCACTCTCTCTCTCTCTCTCTCTCTCTCTCTCTCACCCTCACNCACACACACACACACACACACACACACACACACACACACACACACACACACACACACACACACACACACACACACACACACACACACACACACACACACACACACACACACACACACACACACACACACACACACACACACACACACACACACACACACACACACACACACACACACACACACACACACACACACACACACACACACACACACACACACACACACACACACACACACACACACACACACACACACACACACACACACACACACACACACACACACACACACACACACACACACACACACACACACGCACGCACGCACGCACACACGCGCACACACACACACACACACACACACACACACACACACACACACACAAACGCGCGCACACGTATGTATATATATATATATATATTCAATGTAGTTAAGAACGTAAAAGTTTCACTTCTAATGCTGAGGGTCTTAGGTTTATTTATTTATTTTGAATTTCACTTTAAATTTAGTTTGATTATATTTATTTTTGTGTCTGTTTTCAATTCCACTAGATTTCATTTATGTCTTATTTATGGTCATTTTATTCTCCTTTTTATTTTATTTATTCATTCATATTTATTATTTTAAAAGAAAAGTAATTAATGTCAAAACCTCATTCAGCGTTAAATATTGATAAATTGATTTTATTTGTCATTTCTTGTTTCATTTTATTTTTCTTCTCACGACAGAAGCCTCCTTCAAAAATTTTGAAAACAGACAAATTATCGACTGATGCGAATATTTTAATTCTAACGGTATAGGCAGGCATGATCACATTCAATTTGATCGTACAGCCATTTATATACCGGTAACCTCCTTGCATTCCTGCAGGTAGGTACCTACTTTGTCCTTTGTAGTTCCGGAGGTCCTCTTGCTGGGCTTAAATGTCAGATTACTATACTAAATACTACTTCCTAAATATACTAGTAGCCATTAAAAAAATTATACAGTATGAATATGAAAATTTAGTAAGCATTTTCATTTTAATATAAAAATTTTCAAAAATTTTCGTAATTACATGATGAAAAAAGGAAAATTTCCCTTTGAATTTTCCGTACTTTTTCATTTTATGGTATTGGTAAAGAAAATTAAATAAAAGTAGTTAAGTGCAAGAAATTTTCTGCAACTCCATCAATTAACTTTATACAAGAATTTTATGTATAACAAGATTTAATACAATTTAAAGAAATATACAAAANATATAGACCATTTGACTGCCCGACATTTTCTTCGTTTATTGGCACTATTTCTGTTTCCTGCACAAACCAGAAAAATAAAATAGTAGCAATTAAACGGAGACTTTATCAGCTAGTAGGTACTAACATCTGGGTATTTTGATTTGTTCAGAATGTTGCTTGTAAAACAGCAGCTAAGTACAAGTTTTGATGTTTTACTGTATCTAAATTAAATTGTTACTACAAGTTTAACTTTCTTGAAAAAAAAAATTAAATGTCCAGTGCGTAAAGTAACATTATTAAGACACTATTTTACAAAAAAGAATTTGAATTGGACATTTAGGGAAGAAAGAAAACAAAAAAATTAAATAAATATATTTTGTTATTATCTCTGCATATTATAAACCTACCTTAGGGGCTTAAACTTTGTACAATGTCAATTTAATTCTGACATTACTCGGCAATTTGCAATCCTGTCGGAAAATCCTTGATCCAAATAACCTACATTTGTACGATTTGATAATTTTTATTTAGTTATTATTTATTTTTTACAAACTTTTTTAATAATTATTTATGTTTATTATTTTACTGCAGTTACAATTATTTAAATCTTTTTCTTTGCAACAATGACGCAATTCGAGCTATTTGACTCAACCAAGTCGTAAATACTAATTAGATGTCTTTTTTATTTATGTAATAAAAAATGAATTTCCCCTCTTTTATATGCGTAACATTAATGAAAGATGCGGAGAACCGTGATTGAGAAGGACCTGGAAATTGAACAGGAGGTTCGCAAATGAAGGGAGCTTGAAAGCTAGCGTCAACCTTGGAAATCCCAGTTTGACAGTGTTGATAGACAATCCTCCCTCTAGGGCTTACCTCAACCCTCTTCCCGATTAGCTAGGCACAACCATAACAATCTGCCCTTGTAGCTACAGGGATTAGCTGTCCGCCTCCATTGGACAGGATTAGGCTCTTCGCTACCATAACACTCCTTCAGAAAAATACATTTTCCGGCTTCATAAATCAAATAAGGAGAAGTTCATACATAACTTGACGCCAATATCAATTAAAAAATATGTAGTTAGTAGCATATCAATTCTTAACTGCTAGATAATAAAAAATCAGTTATGCCTGAATATAGAATAATATAAATTGAGTTTCATTGACAAAATATAATGAAAATTAAGAAATTATAACAATACCATCTAAAATATTTTTAAAATCATCGTTTAAATATAAAATTTATCTAATTATTTATAGAAATTTGAATGCTATAACAACTCTATGATAATGTAGCAATTATAAGCTAACTAGAAACAACATTGATTTAATCGAATAGAATAATAAGTATATGTACGAACATGAGAAACTCCATTTCACCCATGGAAGATCTCCGAAACTACAGTGGCAATAGTAGGTAGGGAGGAACTAACTAGTAGGTAGGGAGGGACTTAGAAGAAACTAAAACATGACCTATTCATATTTTTTTAACTTTCATCAACATTTTTACAAAAATTTGTATTGGCGAATATATTTAAGCTTACTGCGGATGTTGAGAGATCTTTTCATTTATCCTTATTGTCTTTTTCAGCTTCTAATACAATATTAGTCATGTATTCTTGACTATAATAAAGCCAAGAAAATCTACTTACTTACACTACTGCTGCGTGAAGAACTGTTTCCTTCTGTCTAAAATTTCAATCAACTCTATGTATGTTCTTGTTGTTTTTACATTATTGCGAAATTTTATAACGCAACTTTCTGAATTACTAGACGTGTACTAGCTTCAAATTTAAGTAAAAGAACTTGAATAAAAACTTCTCAAACATAGGAAATATCTTTTCAGAAGATCAAAAGTGCTATAAGAAAAAGGGGATAAAATATACCTTCGTATTTTTAGAGGGGGAGTGTTGACAGAGGGAAGTCAAGGCCTTTAAAAAAACAAAACAAAAAAAAAACTAGCTGAATGTTGATTGATGGCACTGTTTATTGCTGCGAGGGAAGAAGATGGATCATGACTGTAGAGAGAGCTCTCTCTACCGCGATTTGCTTGAGATAAGTCGAGCTAATCCAAGCCTGCATTCCACCCTTAACCCAGCAACTCACCCTCCCAACCCCACAACCAAAGTATTTCCTTGCCATCTCCTGACATTTGACCAATCAAGAACGCCAAAATAGTACGAGCATTTTGAGTTTGCTATTACTTTTAAGATAATCTTCAAGTACCATATGCCGTAAATCAAGATTGAGATTTTAGAGTAGAAACTTTATCACATGTGAACGGTATGTAATAAGTACGCAATGGAAATAATATAATCTACAATGAATAGCTTATATTTTGTTCAGAAATGAGTTTAAAATAAATGAATATATTAATTAAGATTCATCTTAATTGGATGTGAATTTTTCTACAGTGAATTGAATGAAGTATATTTATGAGGTCTTTATCTTTGTTTCCGGTGGCGCCAAGAAGGATTGGCAGTATCTCCGTAATCAATCGATCGCTTCGGTTTTGTTCATTTGAAAGCAGAGATATTACTCTTAGGTTTTTCAGCAGGTTTCTTCTATTATTTTGAAGAGTATGATCATTATAAACACTTTAGTAGATATTTTACGTAAAGCCGTTGGAACAAAAGTAAAATACTTTTAAAATAGTGATTATTGAAATAGTTGATTAAAAATAGTGGTATCTTAGAGTTGGAGATATGGATGGAGAAAGACCACTGTTGGCTAAATTATTTTGCAATCTCTCTGTAGATTCAGGCAAGCGAAATACCATTGGAAGTAGAAGATGCCAAGGGATGTTGTACGACTGTAGGTGAAAAAGATTGACGCAGAGGTTACTCTTGTCAAACTAGTTGCTAGTTTTGGTAAATCGGCAGTTATATTTGGATAACATGAACATCCGTAAAGGATTTTATTAACATTCTTATTTACAATTGTTATAAATTCATCCAACTCTCAATGGATTACCCAGCTTACCATGAACGGGCGTCAAACGAATAGAAAACATTAGATGTTAAACAATGCTTATGTCTACTATGTACAAAATTTAACTGGTTTTGTTTTTGGGTGTACTTAAAGATTTTACACCTGGATATCTCTGGCACTTGTGAGTCACTATTTTCAATGCTTATATGAACTAAGACAGCTGATTGCTATCTTAGTTCGAATATAGCAACTAAGTTGGGACGGCAGAGGTGGGCCGGTTATGAACTTGTTAGGAGCCCCGAGGATGTGCCAAGAAAAAATGTATCGACCTAGAAGAGTTGGACGGTCCAAACTTCGTTGGATGGACGATATGAAACAGCATGTCCGAAATTGGAGAGCAGCTGCCCAGAACCGAGCCGAATGGCAGAGGCACATAGAAAATGCCAAAACCACGGCTTTCAATGCCATCTATGTAATCAATTTATCCACGGTTGGGTAGGTAAATATTATACTAAATTTTTTTTCTTCTAACAAACCCCTTTGACTCATTATTCTCATGATTTCTGAAATATACAATTCAATATACTACAGCAAATTAGATAACTAAATTTCGTTTCACTAGTCCCTTGAAGTCATGTTTTGTACTTCTTGTTAATTATACATGGTGGCTGAGATAAAATTTATTCTAACTTTGATTTAATTTCGTGTAGTTCCCATCCTATATTCAGTGTAGCTTAACGCTATCGAAAAGTGCATAATTTACAACTATTATTCAAGTAATAAAAGTTCTAGATAAATATTGGTGAGAGAAGTGTACGCAGTACAAATCGACCCGTCATCATGTTTAAGGTAACTAAATGTAGCAACAGCTTGTTAGTGGCGCAGAAGCATTCCTCATCGGAGCATAGAGCAACTTAAGGAAATGTCAGGCTCAATTAATACATACGTACATCATGTATTTTAATGAGACGGGTTATGATTTCAATTACCGGCTTTTTATTCAGATTAAAAACATTTTCATTTCATATCTTAAACCCATTAGGGGTAAAATGTGGCGAAAGTAGTTTATTGTTATTCATTATTTTAATTTGTTAGTTAGAAAATTTGTAAAGAAAGTCTTTTCATTTGTACTCGAGGTATAACAGAATTAAGGTTTATTGTGCATTTGTGTAAGTACAAAAGGGATGGGATGAGAGAGAGAAACCCTTTCTTGTGCTATTCCTTTCATAAACGAACTTGTTTACTCTTATTTCGTTTTTCACAAGCTCTACAAAAAAAAATCTCTACAGTATAATAATATAAAGAATAATAAGTGTTCATTAATGAAAACTGGGGTTTCTTCCTATATTGTATGGGTACAATGATTATGAGAATATTTCTCAAGATTTGTGACTTGGAATTTACTGCAGAGTTCACGAGTATTTGAGTGGTTCTATCAGTTTGATATTCTATAAAAACGTCATTTCTTTCTATCTTTTCACCAATTTAATTGCTGATTGGTAATTACCATGTTTATTTATGGGAGTGCATGTTTTTTTTTTCGCGTATGGGCCTTGCAGGTCACTATTTTTAGAATATTTGGTGATGAAATTATATTCGCATATTGCTCTTAAATCTGTTACTCTTTAAACGCCGAATGGAGTGAATGAAGGAGCGTTGTGTGACTTGAATTTCAACACCAACTTTCTCCAAAACTAGCATTAGTGATCAGCAAAGCGAAATATGGAAAACTAGAACTTGATATCTGTCAAATAATTATCAAAAACCTTGTATTGGTGAAAAACAAGGGTAAAGAGAAGACATTTTGATATAGAAAATCAAACTGAAGTCTAAACGTTATAATAAAACATGCCTAAAAAAACAGTTTGTTTAAGAACTTTTATTATAAATTTATCAAAAAAATTACTAATAATGCAAGGTTGAACATAAAAGTTCTTGGATAAATAATTAAAAAATCAAAGTATAAGAAAAGACTGGAAATTTTTTAACTCAAAATATAGTTACTTTAAAACCTGGTTAAAATAATCGGTATAAAATGTATTGTTTGAAAGAGATGTGAAAAAGAGACATTTTGAAGTAGAATTCTTAAATTCTCTATAAAAAGAGAGACAATAGAGGACGACTCCCGCAGGAAATCCGCACCAGAAATGTTTGTCTGGAAATGAAATCATCTGTCGATGTGAGGGAGGCCACCGGATTTATTGTGTTTGTTACAGTGGACGTATAGGGAGGCACACACGGGATAGGTAAGGGTAAGATGGATGATCTAGATTACCCGTTTCAATTACTTGCTGACCGCTCCTCTTCCCCGGAATATCATCTCAGCGGTCCTCCCTGAATGTGAGGAGGAGAGAATGACTCCAGCAGGAGAGTGGTTCAGTCGTACTCAAGAGAGAAAGTCTGACAATATCGGTAGGCAAGGTAAAAAGTAGCAAATAATAACCAGAAATAACTGTTTCCGAAGAGGAATTATCAAAATAAACAATATATTGATGTAAAAGTGTGCGGATAAAAACGCGTAAAAGAGAGAATAAAATGGTAACTACCCAAAGAATTTGACCTTTTTTATGGAAAGTAACTATTGGAATTCTCAATGAAGAATAGTACCCAATAAGAGCTAGCTGTTCCTTGGAACACCAGGAATCCACTGAGTCATTACAAACAGAAGCACTGAAAGAAAGAATGACCACTGAACACTGTGAGTATGAACCCTTGACATTTGGCTCAGGAGTTAAGTGTCTTAACCTCCGAGCTACTATATTCCCTGCAGTATGTATAACTGCATACTGACCATTTAAAACTCTAAATACTAAAATGAATAATCAATTGAGATGGACGGTTAATTTACTCCAAAAGTGTATCGTTATATTCAACTCCGAGGAGGATCTACATTAAAAAAATGTGGAATAATTTCACATATTCAAAATATTCAAGTAAAGAAATTGGTGCTAACCCTGGACATTTGGTGTTAGTTCTTCTTGGATTCATTGTTTATCACATATGGAATTATTTTAGGGAATCATAACAGTTTACTTTGATATGACATGGGAGGATTTATACCGAATATGAAACTCTATGCTTTATAATGAAATAAAATTTTACCATTTATGCTCAAATACCGTTTTGATTTAAATAATCCTGTTGTGAAGATAAAGAATAATAAAATAGATAGAAAAACTTTCGAGGTTCCTTGCATTTTACAGGAATGTAGCGAAGATAATATTCAACATATATCTACTAGATCTGTCAAATGTGATTTGATAGGGAAAAAGAAAGGAAGCAGGTTTAATGGGACAGATATAAAGTTATAAGTGGAGGGATGAATGTAGGGGTGGTTGGTTTGGGGCAGAAGGGTGTGGGAGTTGGGATGTGAGGAATCGGCGATGAATAGCAAGGAATTGGTATTCTATGAGATTGTGAAGAGGAAACTAATCTAAGTTCCCTTCTCTTCCCAGGCCGCCTTCATTAAACTTTATCCTCAACATCCACATTATCCACATGCAACCTTCCTGGGATTTTGAAATTTAAACAGGAGCCTATTTCAAGCCATGTACTATTCTATTACTTTTATTGTCTGCTTATTTGCTAAGAAATATTCATTCACAGCGAATGTCTTTAGGCGTTAGTAACGACCAGCAACGATGGATTAAGAAACTGAGTAGTTAGACAAACTAGTTGTAGCTCTAATTTAATGTATTTACCTATATTATTATGGATGTAAAAATAATAAAAATTAATGCATGAGAACATCTGTAGAACGTGAGATTTCCTTCAGAGACTGACCTTTTTGTGAAAATCTCACAATACGCGGTCCCACATCACTCCTTCCAAGCAAGTGACTCATAGATTCATACGTTCCATTAAAAAAAAACTCAATTATCCTAAGAGCTCTTATTTTCAGAAAAATTATTTCCGACACATTCTAGAGACCGATATTGCCCTTATAATAATCAGTTAAATGCTATTAATTCCCAATGTGGATATGCGTTCCATTACAAATATAAGCACTGGAATAAAAAACTAACTGGGCTCTGTGAGTACCAGAAGTTTAGTGCACTAATCGACCTCCTTGTTCATTCTAAATTAATATTCCGAAATAATAATTTTTATTAGGGTTACTATACAGAGAAAAACTAAGAACCAAAGTGGTTTTTCGAAATAATCATAATCGACTAAAACTGATATTAACTGTGTAATTAGAGAATCAAGTCTTGCTTACACTGCTTCGCATTTATTCATTCTTTCCTAATTTGGAAAAAACACAGGCTTCTACCATCAAAATCTGAGAGTAGTTCTTTTGCTGTGGTAGCCATAATATATTGTTAAATAATTGAAAATCTTCAACCTAATTTTAAAATAATAAATAAAAATTTAAAATATTTTCCAGGCTTAAAATTATTTGTAAAAAAAACAATAATTATCTTTTTTTTAAAAACCGAATATAACTCATATATCATAGTTGTCTCAGGCATTGTTTAAAGTCAGGAGTACGAATATAGGCATTTAGTAAAGACGGACAAAATCCATTTAACGGATACTTAATTGTGGCGAAAAATGTTATAAATGCCCAGTTCTTGAAAACTATAAAACAATACTGTTTATATTTGTTCTTCAGTGCTTAAACTGAATGTAGTGGTTATTGGTCTTAATCATCTGGTGATCATGAACCATAAGGTTTTACCATAAGTTTTTTGTCATGCTATTTTGGCATTATTTAACAATTAATCGGAATCTGGTTTTTTAATTCATTTATTATTCGGGATCTAATTATTTTATCTAAAAAGTCAGTGTTTGGTTGAGTTTTAACATGTCCATTTTATCGTTTCTCGATAGTTAACACGGTTTGATATAAATATAAATAATTAATGTGAGACACAATATTTCTCTTATGTCCCTTGAGTTTTATAATCTTTCAGATAGTAAACAACGAGGATTTATGATTGAATGTCATAAAAATATTTTTTCATTTTTATATGAGAATAAAATTACTGTTATCGATAGGGAATTCGAAGAATGTCACCTGAAATGGATTTTGAAAATATGTTGGGCATATACTTTACTCAGTGTTTCGAACGTTTTTTTTCCGAATAGAATATATATTTATTTTGCTGAAGTTCATTATATTTCATGAGCCCAATTGTGATTGTATTGCCTATTTCTATTATTAAATCCGCACCAGAAATGTTTGTCTGGAAATGAAATCATCTGTCGATGTGAGGGAGGCCACCGGATTTATTGTGTTTGTTACAGTGGACGTATAGGGAGGCACACACGGGATAGGTAAGGGTAAGATGGATGATCTAGATTACCCGTTTCAATTACTTGCTGACCGCTCCTCTTCCCCGGAATATCATCTCAGCGGTCCTCCCTGAATGTGAGGAGGAGAGAATGACTCCAGCAGGAGAGTGGTTCAGTCGTACTCAAGAGAGAAAGTCTGACAATATCGGTAGGCAAGGTAAAAAGTAGCAAATAATAACCAGAAATAACTGTTTCCGAAGAGGAATTATCAAAATAAACAATATATTGATGTAAAAGTGTGCGGATAAAAACGCGTAAAAGAGAGAATAAAATGGTAACTACCCAAAGAATTTGACCTTTTTTATGGAAAGTAACTATTGGAATTCTCAATGAAGAATAGTACCCAATAAGAGCTAGCTGTTCCTTGGAACACCAGGAATCCACTGAGTCATTACAAACAGAAGCACTGAAAGAAAGAATGACCACTGAACACTGTGAGTATGAACCCTTGACATTTGGCTCAGGAGTTAAGTGTCTTAACCTCCGAGCTACTATATTCCCTGCAGTATGTATAACTGCATACTGACCATTTAAAACTCTAAATACTAAAATGAATAATCAATTGAGATGGACGGTTAATTTACTCCAAAAGTGTATCGTTATATTCAACTCCGAGGAGGATCTACATTAAAAAAATGTGGAATAATTTCACATATTCAAAATATTCAAGTAAAGAAATTGGTGCTAACCCTGGACATTTGGTGTTAGTTCTTCTTGGATTCATTGTTTATCACATATGGAATTATTTTAGGGAATCATAACAGTTTACTTTGATATGACATGGGAGGATTTATACCGAATATGAAACTCTATGCTTTATAATGAAATAAAATTTTACCATTTATGCTCAAATACCGTTTTGATTTAAATAATCCTGTTGTGAAGATAAAGAATAATAAAATAGATAGAAAAACTTTCGAGGTTCCTTGCATTTTACAGGAATGTAGCGAAGATAATATTCAACATATATCTACTAGATCTGTCAAATGTGATTTGATAGGGAAAAAGAAAGGAAGCAGGTTTAATGGGACAGATATAAAGTTATAAGTGGAGGGATGAATGTAGGGGTGGTTGGTTTGGGGCAGAAGGGTGTGGGAGTTGGGATGTGAGGAATCGGCGATGAATAGCAAGGAATTGGTATTCTATGAGATTGTGAAGAGGAAACTAATCTAAGTTCCCTTCTCTTCCCAGGCCGCCTTCATTAAACTTTATCCTCAACATCCACATTATCCACATGCAACCTTCCTGGGATTTTGAAATTTAAACAGGAGCCTATTTCAAGCCATGTACTATTCTATTACTTTTATTGTCTGCTTATTTGCTAAGAAATATTCATTCACAGCGAATGTCTTTAGGCGTTAGTAACGACCAGCAACGATGGATTAAGAAACTGAGTAGTTAGACAAACTAGTTGTAGCTCTAATTTAATGTATTTACCTATATTATTATGGATGTAAAAATAATAAAAATTAATGCATGAGAACATCTGTAGAACGTGAGATTTCCTTCAGAGACTGACCTTTTTGTGAAAATCTCACAATACGCGGTCCCACATCACTCCTTCCAAGCAAGTGACTCATAGATTCATACGTTCCATTAAAAAAAAACTCAATTATCCTAAGAGCTCTTATTTTCAGAAAAATTATTTCCGACACATTCTAGAGACCGATATTGCCCTTATAATAATCAGTTAAATGCTATTAATTCCCAATGTGGATATGCGTTCCATTACAAATATAAGCACTGGAATAAAAAACTAACTGGGCTCTGTGAGTACCAGAAGTTTAGTGCACTAATCGACCTCCTTGTTCATTCTAAATTAATATTCCGAAATAATAATTTTTATTAGGGTTACTATACAGAGAAAAACTAAGAACCAAAGTGGTTTTTCGAAATAATCATAATCGACTAAAACTGATATTAACTGTGTAATTAGAGAATCAAGTCTTGCTTACACTGCTTCGCATTTATTCATTCTTTCCTAATTTGGAAAAAACACAGGCTTCTACCATCAAAATCTGAGAGTAGTTCTTTTGCTGTGGTAGCCATAATATATTGTTAAATAATTGAAAATCTTCAACCTAATTTTAAAATAATAAATAAAAATTTAAAATATTTTCCAGGCTTAAAATTATTTGTAAAAAAAACAATAATTATCTTTTTTTTAAAAACCGAATATAACTCATATATCATAGTTGTCTCAGGCATTGTTTAAAGTCAGGAGTACGAATATAGGCATTTAGTAAAGACGGACAAAATCCATTTAACGGATACTTAATTGTGGCGAAAAATGTTATAAATGCCCAGTTCTTGAAAACTATAAAACAATACTGTTTATATTTGTTCTTCAGTGCTTAAACTGAATGTAGTGGTTATTGGTCTTAATCATCTGGTGATCATGAACCATAAGGTTTTACCATAAGTTTTTTGTCATGCTATTTTGGCATTATTTAACAATTAATCGGAATCTGGTTTTTTAATTCATTTATTATTCGGGATCTAATTATTTTATCTAAAAAGTCAGTGTTTGGTTGAGTTTTAACATGTCCATTTTATCGTTTCTCGATAGTTAACACGGTTTGATATAAATATAAATAATTAATGTGAGACACAATATTTCTCTTATGTCCCTTGAGTTTTATAATCTTTCAGATAGTAAACAACGAGGATTTATGATTGAATGTCATAAAAATATTTTTTCATTTTTATATGAGAATAAAATTACTGTTATCGATAGGGAATTCGAAGAATGTCACCTGAAATGGATTTTGAAAATATGTTGGGCATATACTTTACTCAGTGTTTCGAACGTTTTTTTTCCGAATAGAATATATATTTATTTTGCTGAAGTTCATTATATTTCATGAGCCCAATTGTGATTGTATTGCCTATTTCTATTATTTTTTAAATAAAAATAGCAAGGTGTTACTCATTCTACAACAAACATCAAATACATTTTTAATAAACATGATACTCAATGTCGCCAAGAAAATAAACTTTTCAGGCACTACCTGCTACAATTATTTATTAAAGACAGAATAATTTTTTGATCTTAAGTTATTTTAATATCTTATAAGATATTGTCTTTAAAAAAAATTAACATTTAATACAATTTTCTTTAAACAACAAAAAAAATTAAATTGTTTTAATTAGCAAAAATAATTACTAAAAATAAACTAATTAGATAAATATCAATCTTTCATTTATTGATTGATTTAAATTTTGTTATTCTTGAAGAGCATTAATTCGTGAATGTTCTCGGAATCGAAGGAATGAGAGAAACCATTTCTCAATTCCAGTAGGCATAATATACCTGTTTCCTTCCCCCTTGATCTGCATATGGAGGTATTTTTTGCCCCTTCTCAAAAGCTACCCTTAAATATCAAATGGAAATATAGGCTTATTTTTCAACAAGAGTTTGAAAACTGTGGAATATTCTGAAACTCCAACAAACTTTTTTTTGGTGTGTGTGTGTGAGTATTCTTTATTTTTGTAATCTTTTTCCTGGGTCCTATTGGCTTAACTTGGTTGGCGGAGGTGGATACGTTCTCAGCCTCGATTTGGAAGTCAAATAGGAGAGTAGTTAGCTGACGAAGGGGTTGGGCTGGATAATGTATGGTAAAACTGGGATCGGGAGAAGCCGAAGGGTTGCAAGGAGTTAAAGAGTAAGGTGGGCGGTTTAGTAGCTTCAGCTATCCTCGGACTTGGGCTCATCAGTCAAGTATATAATTCAAAGTCTGTCACACACTAGCTATTCCAAGCTGATTTACTTAGTGCGATATATTGCTATAAACTAGCGTATCGTATATAAGATTCGATAGTTTATTTTATTTTTTAAAATATATTTTGTGTTTTATAAAAAATATAATGAATAAAAATCAAATTCTCTATTTATTTATAAGTTCCATTAAGATACCCTACAGAAGCAATTATTCACCCATTTAGCAAATTGACAAAAGTAATTTTTAAATTAATTCGAAGCATAACGGGAGCCAGAAAAAAAATCTCACTACCTCAGCCGGGAATCGAACCCGAGTCCCCCACTTTCCGGGCGGGTGTGCTAACCAACTGCACTACTTTGGGAGATGAGAATAATAGCTGGTTCTCCTTATTCTCATCTCCCATGGTGGTGCAGTTGGTTAGCACACCCGCCCGGAAAGTGGGGGGCTCGGGTTTGATTCCCAGCTGAGGTAGTGAGATTTTTTCTCGCTCCCGGTAAGATTAAAATTAATAATGAAAGGTGGGATTGCTTTACCACAATTATCATCATGATATGATTTATTAAATTATTTACCAATTAAAATAGTATCAAAGTTGGTCCTGCCGTCGAATAAATATATTTTAAAAAACACTCAAATTAAAAACATTGGACTCAAATTTTTTAAACAAAATTAACACTGGTAAAACTGGTAAATTAGAAGTTTTTATTGGGGGACTTGACTCAAATTTAACTATATTTATGAGGGCGTTTTAAGAACTAACATTGGTCTTGCTGGAATAAGTGATGAATTTTTATTTTGGTCGTTAGAACAGCCACATGTAACAATTATGCTTTAAGATATTTAAAGTCGGCAAAACTTTTTTTCTTGGTGTTCCCAGCATTACCCTGAGGTACACCCGAATGGAATTTCGTCCATGATTCTTCATGGATCTCTATCTGGACGAGAGAGAGTGAGGAGAGAGAGAGAGATGAGAGGAGTTGGGGGAGAGGGGGAGTTATAATTTTCCGTCTCAATTTTTAGTTTCAATTAGTATTGGATAAAATGCTTTCTGAAAGTTGTTGATTGCGATTGATCTCTGGGAAAAAGAAAAGATTGATTTCTTTGTTGGAAGCGTTCTTGCTTGAGGACACGCTTGCTAGAAGCAATCCAGACGTAGCATTTATTGGCAGTCATATATCGGCCTCGAGTAGCGGACTTGCCGTAATACATTCAGGCCGGGCTCTGCTTCATGAGAGGGCCTATATCTCAGCAACTTCTACCCCCAGAACCCCGTCTCTCTCTTTTATCCTCCCTCTCTCACCCATATCTGACGCTCCACATCTCTACCTTCAACTTCCCTCCTTCATTATTACTAATTATATTACGTCTACTATAACTTTTTTCAGATAGAAAATTTAAGTCAAATATGAATGATTTGAGATATATATAAAGTTTACAAATAAAAATATGGAATACTTTTTTTAATTCAAATTATGATGACAAATGTAGTAAAGTAATTCCTCATATCATTATTTATTTCAATCGTACAGGGAGCAAGAAAAAATCTTACTACCTCAGCCAGGAATCGAACCAGAAGATATCTTCAACGCCCTTGGAGGTGTATCTGGTAGCATGCCCGCCCGGCAAGTGGGAGACCCAGGTTCGATTCCCAATTGAGGTAGTATGATTTTTTTTCTAGCTCCCTGTACGATTCAAATAATTTTTTTTTTAATTCTTCCTTTTTTCAATAAATAGCTTATGTGCTAATAGCCTCTGTTTTATTTATATTGCCTCTCTCCCGCTTCTCTTAATACATTAATTTTTAAGTATTGGGAAGTTTTAAAATCAAATATATGATTAAGCCTCTTCAGAAAAAAATGTGTTTTTAAGTTTAATAATTCACGGATTAAATGAATTTAGTCACTGTCATAATTGTTATTAAATATGTAAAGAGGGATAAGTTTTTATTTACAAAATTTATTTTGTTTATATGTTTAATTATCTATGAAATTTTTAAATTATTAAACTTTGGAATTTCCCGGTGTTAAAGGGCGCGTCACACATTGGAACTCACATTGTTGTGTTAAGTATTATTTCTGCCACTTTCATTGTCAATATTTACTGACACTGACTGTTGGTTACTTCTCGTCAACAATATGCACTTACATTGATTGTTTATGTTTATCCGGTTCATTAGGTCTGTAAATGTTATTTAGGTATCTAGTGTTTACTAATAAGTTAATAATTTCAGACTGAGTTGAAAGTAAATTTTATTTTGTGGCGAATTCAGAAGAAATGTAGCTATTAATGTTGTACCCTTTTCAAATTATGTTCTACAGTCTAGTAAAAAAAAAAAAAAAATTACAGTGCATGAATGTATATATGAATACATTTAGTCGGTCGAGAAGGAGGTAGGTAGGCTTAAAGGATGGCTAAATTTAAAAATTTTAGAGTCTGGTATTTTTAGAGATACAAAAAAATTTTCATACATAACATATGTAAAATTAATTTTTTATAATATATTTATGAAGATATTGATGAATGTAAATTTGAGAAATTGGTAAGGCCCCACACATTTTAAATACATTAACTAAATTTGACACTCGGGAATCGTTTTCAATTTATTTGTTTTAAGTTGAAATTTAAATGAAGATAGTTAGTTTACAGGGAGAAGAAAATAATGTATGATTTAATTTTATATTATTTATTTTGTACAAAATATTAAAATAAGGCATATTTACAAAAGGATGGTATTTAAATATTAACTAGCAGGTACATTACCATTTACCGTATGTATTTTAGGGACATTTAAGTTTAATAATTAGTCAATATTCAAATGGCATTATAGATTATTAACAACCACAACGATAGAGTGGAAATCGGCTTAGTTTACGCAGCTTCAGCGTATCGTACAAACAATTTTCGTTTTTTGTTTTATTATAAAATGGAAACATTAAAGGTGGGATTTACATGATATGGATAGTTCATATACTGCTTTTCATTAACTACATACTGAGGAGTTCGCTCAGTTTACTCAGTTTTTGCGTTGCAGACTTTTTTCTTTTGCATTTACTTGAATTACAGTAAATGGTTTAGCGCAATCCTTTGTTATTTCCGGTTTATTAGTACTGAATTTAAGATAAAATAATGTTATATTTGCTATAATATTGTTTACGTACAAATTAATGTATATTTGAGGGATTTTCATAAACCTGAGTAATTTCAGATATTGGCTTTGACGTTGATATCATGCGGAGAGTACGGCCGGAGTTAGGTCAATGAGCTTCTAGTAATTTAGTAGAAATGAGTTTTCAATACTCTCTGAACATTGTCTTCAGTGTAACGCTAAGCCACTATACTCTTAATTCCATTTGTTGTACATGCTAAAGCATGGTTACATGAACGAGCGTCGTGAATGTACTTTTGTCAATACATTGAGCGGATTTCTCGTTTCTCTTCTAATGTCTTTATGAGAGCAAGTCAAAACGATCATTGAAGTGCATGTGTGTATAATATCTTTTTATGTGCGTGTGTGAGTGTTTGATGATTAATCTCTAATATAGAGAGCCACCAATACACAGACATGTAAGTGTTTAAGTGTTGTGCAGTTTCCAAAGTTACACTATAGTTATTAATTCAGTTGAAGGATTGCATTAGAAATATTTTCAAAAATATGATAAGTTGGTTAATTACCTTCTCGAGAATTAATTATCATTGATTGTCTAATGTAATTGTCTATATGCATATTGTTAGGCATAAATATAAATAAACTATAAAATAAAATTAGAAAATAAAAATGTAATTCTATTAGTATGTCCAATAGTGCTCATTAATTATCTATCTTTATAAACTTTTGTATTCTCCCTCTCTCTTATAAATAAGCATGTAAAGTTATATACTTAATAAGCTATGACCCCAGCGAGGGATTCATTCAGAATTTGCAGGTTTTTCTCCCTGGCACTGTGTGTTCGAATCCTGTCATCAACAATCTTTTACTGAAAAACAAAATTTTGACTTGTGCCAGTTAGGGTTCATAACAGGTCGGCTACCTATGAATAACCCTTACCTCCGCGACCCAAAATGTATAATTAGGAGTTAATAAAATAGTTTTGATCCATCTATTATATTTTGAAAGCATTAAGAAGTGAATAACCGACATCTTTCTTCGTTAAATATATAATTGGGTTAAAGTGAATAGATTGAGGCGTGCCAATACTGGCCGGTCAGCGGTTAGTGATCTGGAATAAACTTACTCAGGAGATTGGGCCGATATATTTTAGCAGGATTGAAGAACTTTCTTTTGCAGAGCTGTGAAGAGTGAGGGTTGTTTGAGTAAATATGTAATCCTGGAGAGGGATGCAAAGGGTTGTGGCCACAGGCCCTTTGATGTGGGCGCACTAGTCCTCAACTCTTACCTCGGACATTACTAGTTTGTCTTTATCTTTTAACTGATCCCCCCCCCCCCCCC
>KZ807629.1:124565-138688 GCA_000696205.2 Oncopeltus fasciatus | reverse complement strand
TATATCATCATATTATATATATATATGGTATTTAAAAAAATAACAATAATTATGTAAACAAAGTCTAGTGTAGTCTAGTATAAACTCTTGTGCCATGATCTTAGAATCGTACATTTCTCATTTTACTACTTTTTGAAACTAATATCATTTTTTTAGTAGTAATAATACCATCTAAAATACTGGTTAGCAAAAATTAGTTGAATTTATCATATAACTGTGTGTAAATAATGGGCAAATATCTACTCTTTCCTAATTAACCATTGCCTAGATGATGTTTATCATTGAGGAGTGTTTTTTTTCCTTTTGGTTTTCACTATGACTATTTTGTCAGATATAGTAATATTAATTTATTTTGCGATGAATTCAAATATTAATCCGAAAAATAGGGATAATTATTCAATATATTAATAATATATATATACACATGTGTATATATACACATGTGTATATATATATTATTAATATATTGAATAATTATCCCTATTTTTCGGATTAATATTTGAATTCATCGCAAAATAAATTAATATTACTATATCTGACAAAATAGTCATAGTGAAAACCAAAAGGAAAAAAAACACTCCTCAATGATAAACATCATCTAGGCAATGGTTAATTAGGAAAGAGTAGATATTTGCCCATTATTTACACACAGTTATATGATAAATTCAACTAATTTTTGCTAACCAGTATTTTAGATGGTATTATTACTACTAAAAAAATGATATTAGTTTCAAAAAGTAGTAAAATGAGAAATGTACGATTCTAAGATCATGGCACAAGAGTTTATACTAGACTACACTAGACTTTGTTTACATAATTATTGTTATTTTTTTAAATACCATATATATATATAATATGATGATATANAATAATAATAATAATAATATTATTCAATTACAGCAATCATAAGATAATACGAACAAAAAGGTATAATTATTTAAAAATGCACTAAATATATATATATATATATATTGACTCTTAAGCTAAGCTATGAAGACCAGTCAAAGACGAGAAGAGGAAGGGAGGCTTGTGGAAGTTTGGATTGGAAAGTTGGATAACAATATGGGAGATGGGGGTAGTTTTTGTTCGCTGACTGGGCAGCACTGTTTTGCTGGCCCATGCCCGACCACCGCCAATCAATTGTGTCAACTCAAGCCTCTCTCTCCACCCTTCTCGAGATGTTTGCAGAGCATTCATTTCATTAGCCAGCAGGATCCTCCGACCCAAGGTTATCAGTGTAGTCTTGGCGAATTAGAGCTTAGTAAAGATCCAATATGCGGGAGAGAGGAATAAAAATGGACGTGGCCACTTCAGTCTGATTTCATTTGCACTTCCCCGACCTTTTCAGGCATTCCTTTACATTTCAATATCAGAGTTTCTTGCTGATGGCCAACATTGAGAGCCAAATTGTTGCTAAACTGTCATTTGTATAAGTATAGAATTGGTAATCGAATAAACAGTATACGCACCATATGTCCAGAAACTACTTACAATATAAAACATAGTTCTTGCAGAGCGTCAGTTTGTTTTATATTGTAAGTAGTTTCTATTCATGAGTACAGGAGTCCTCCTCGTAAATTGAGTTCTTGTCATTTAATTTTAGTATGCTCGCCCCAGGAGTTAAGATGGAACCCCAAGTAACGAACGGAATGGAGGAGTGATATGGAAATGCTGTTTATATTTATGAAATTGGAAATTAACTTGTAATTATTTTGATTCATTACTTATAATTCTCCATTTACTGCACCATTTCTGAATACATGAAAGATGCACTAATAATTTTGGGTTGGGATGGGAAGATAGAATAGTCTTGTCATCTTTAAATAGAGCGAGGAAAGTACTAGTGCGTGTAAAGATGTCAGCAGTATATAGGATGAATAGAATGGGCACAAGTACTACGGCTTCCACTTAGTAGTATCAGTGTAATCTAAGACTTCTTGGTAAGGACAGGATTACACCGATACTACTAAGTGGAAGCGATAGTTTCAAAAGGTAATAAGAATTACTAAGAAGTATGAATTTGATCTTAAGAAAAAGACCACCAGAAAGAATATTCAAGGATTCAATGGAAGCTCAAATTCGTTTTAGCAAAATTATTTCGAAGACCAAAGACCAAAGTATAGGAAGAAGACTGATTCGACGGTAGGATGATATTTTATGTGGTGGTTTACCATATTTGGGAAATTTGGGTCTGCATATTTTCAGAGGAGTGGGAAGTGAGTTGTTCGGAATATGGGGTTATAAATATAGGTCAGGAAAACACCTTCTTGGGAAGATTATGGAAAACTTGGCCGGTGATTAATTGTAACTAGGTGCTTTGCTCTTAGACAGATAAGAGATAATGTACTTGACCTAGGATGGTTGACTGCCTAATGTGGTAAGGACATAGACAATGGCGTATCCAGATACAGCACATGACTAGTCTAAAGGATCTAAATGGGGGGTAAATGTTTCTTTGAGATATTGTATAAAAGTTTTGTTGGAAGAGGGTTGGGAACCATCTTCTCGACGCAAGGGGGTACAAGGTTCATGGCTCTTAAGCATTCTAATCCAGAGGGATTTTTCACCTACAAAGAGGGTAGACAGTACAGGCCTCCTTTGGTAAAGCACCTAACTTTTGTTTTACGATTTGGAATAGACTAATGAAGCAGTGAAGTAAATGATGCCCAATAACGGCATTTTGCTCTAATGCGTATTTTAGGCCATTCGGGAAGTGGTTTTTAGGACTCTGAGAACTAATTAGTAAATATGTGTATTAGATTTGCCTACCAAATGCACTACTGTAGTACGGTGGTAAAGAATTGTACAGCATTATTATCTTGTTCATCAGAGATTTCTTAGGTAATTCCGAGATAAAGGAAGAGTTTCAACAAAGCTCTAAAGAGACCATTAAAGGGGGAATGTGGCGAATTTTTAGGAACAGATGTAAGGTACAACATAAAAAAACTGGGCTGAGGTCAGAGGAAAGTTCTTTAGGCCGGATGCGGAATGGTGAATAAGAGTAAGGTTTATGTATGAAAAAGGCTATGATATCAAGAAGGTAGTTTACGTCAGAGTGTCAATAGGAGGGAGAAGGAGACCAAATTGTAGAAAGGTTTTGTGATGAAACTGCACTGTTTAGATCCGAAGAGAGTTTTTTGTTGACCGTAGATATTATTCTAAGATGATTTTAGTTGCACTGTTTAGAGCTCGGCCACGAGGGATGGTCGTTCTCGAAACTCCTTTTTTCATATTTAACTGAATTAGAATTAATGATTCTATTTAATTCAAAGTTTGCAGCAAGAAAATATTTACGCTCGCAACTTTAACGTGAATGGGACTATTGCGTAATTTTATTATTAAATAAATAAAAATAACTTAAGCTGAACATCGGACGAAATTGAAGTTATAAATGAGGCAATTCATGAAACGATGTATAATAAGTCATAAGTTAACTAACTAAAATTTTTTTAAATCTTAGACTCAAAAAGAAAACGAACTGCCGAGTTTAAGCGCACAGAATGAGAGGTAAGCTTATGTATAAGTAGAAACTTCTAAACTGACGCATATTTCAGGGCACGTGCAAAAATTTACCCCGGACTGGTTGCGCGAATTCGTGCGGACGCAGGTAATGGCTTTAAGAGTTATTGATGTTCAAAAACACCGATGTAATGTGAGGCCGGTATGAGGCACGAGTGATAAGCTTCTGAAACACCAGCCGTAAAGCACTTGACTTAGTGCTTGACTCAGTGCTTATCTGATCCCAGCGAACCGACTTATTGGATTTGTTTCGGGGTGTGTTTTCACTCGTTTCACAAACGATTCGGTCATGTTCACATTTGCATTGGTCGAGCCGCGGGAAATGGTCTTAGCTTTCCACGTAATAACACTTGATGACTTCGTTTTTAGGTTTACTTTGCCGAGGAAATATAACCGTAGTTTTTTACTTGAGGATAAGATCTAGTAAAATACAGTGTTGTATTGTGCATTTACGCATTTGTATAAATAGTAAGTTATTATCAAGTATTTTGAAGTTTTATTTAACCTCCTGTGTCAAAATAGTACCCCGCTGGCTATGAGTACAAGTAAGTGCTCAATTATAATATTGGACTATTTCAGAAGGAAGTATGTCTGGTGCTAAAGAATAATTTAGGTGCTAAAGCTATATAATATTTCAGACTACATAAATAATTATAAATAAATTGTAGATGTAACCTGAAATATTACAAGTAAGTAAGACTACATTACTTAGAAAGTAATAATTTTCTCCAAGTAACTGGTTTTATTATTTCGCTTTTATTCATCTACTGTTATTAGCCCGTTTCAAATTCGCAAAATAAATTTTTAAGGGGGGAAGTGAAAGGTCCTTCTCTACATTGGCTAAAATCTGAGTAGAATAATAAATAAATAAACCTCGTGGACAACAAATACACAGATACATACATACATATATATATATATATATATATTTTCTCATTATCAAGTCGTGTCTACCAATTTCTCTAATGTTTCTATGTTTCTATTTAAGACAATCTTATATAATAACTAAAAATATAATTGATTACAATGCTTAATCAACCACTAATATGAATAAAATAAAAAAAATATTAAAGGTAAAATATAACAGCATTAGTTATGAAGCCATAGTAATACTTTCTGAACGTTTTCCTATAATCCTATCGTCTCTTACAGCTCACAAAAGAGTTTCCATTACTCAGCTGTTACTAACAGCACTACTGATACTGATATGTTTTTTGATTAGATGCTTTACTGCAATAAACTATATTTTTTAGTTTAACTTAGGCGACATAATATCTTAGTTAAAGGAGAAGTATTTTCATAAAAATTCCTTTTTTACAAAAATTACTAATACGCTATGTAATTATAGTAACATTGTACGATAAATATAGCTAATATGTAATTCCGTTGGCTAAGTGAGAACGATGGAGGATTTGAAGAACCCGTTACGAAGAAGTCATCTGTCTAACCATTTAAAATTCATGGGAAATACAGGAATGTTTCCTTGAAGCAAAGATGAGACTCCTCGGACCTCAAGTGAAAGAGCTTGTTAACGCACTTCTAGTCTGAATTTAAATGAGCAATGTCTTTTAAATAAGTCAAAAATGTAAAAAGTTCTTGCGAATGTTTTTGTGAACATGTCGTTTTTTTTTTTGTAACCTGTCTTTACTTAAATTTAGTTATGAATATAATATACATTGGAAATATGATATTTGTTAGTGCTCACGAAAGAAAAAGAAAAATTTTTTTGTTCTACTTCATTTTTATAGGAACTCAAAGTGAATTAATTTGAAAATATTAATTTTGTTGTGGCATATTATTCCACGTAAATATTAAAAAATTAATGCAAGGGAATAGAATATAAAATCTATCTGTCCCAGCTAATACTCGAATCTGGATCTTCCTCGTAAGTTATACTCTCTCTAGTGTGTTGGGAATTTAATACGTTATCTGGCTCGTCCCGGTGGTGTAATGGTTAGCATTCGTGCCCTGAAAGCAAGAGATCCAGATTCGAGTCCTGGCTTGGGCAGATGGACTTTTTATTCTGTTCTCTCGCATTAATATTTTTGAATTAATTTGAATTTGAATTACTGAATCATAGCTGAGGGTTTCCATTAAACTTTTTTATATCAGGTGTGTGATTGAGTCCTTCTCTGGACCTCTTATTAAATTATCCGGAAATAAAAGCTTGCCCAGTGGGTTTAGGATTACAATGGGTTGCATGAAAGGTAGAAAATTTAAGAAAAATAAAACTAGTATGAGTGTAATATTTAAAAAAAATTAATTATAGCATTCACTTAAACAGTCTGCTAAATTCATCATCTTAAATTACTTTGGAAACAATAATTAAATGCAGTTATTATTTTCTTTTATAATAGTAAAATATTAGTAATTGACAATATAAAAACTAAATAAAATATAATATGAATTTATTCTCATGTTTCATTTATTTTTTTCTTATATCTCATACTAATGGTATTCTTCGCATTTAAATGGGATAAGATGCCAAAATATCTTTTAAACTTACTTTAAGTGACAGTAATGAGGCTATATAATTTTTTTTATAAATATTTTAAATATATACATTAAACTTTTAAAAATGAAATTCAAAGTCAACCTTATCTCTAATTGACAGTAACTTTTAACTATTAACTTATTAACTGTAATTAAATTTACAGTTATGTGATTGTAAGGAATAATTCCCGTTCTATTGACGAAATGAGATCATAAACAGATACAGAATTTTTTTTTTAAATATGAATTCAGCATAATACTAATGTAATGTATAGAAATAGTGAATAATTTGGACCTAAAGCAAACAAAGTAGTAAAAAATATAATACTTTTTCAAGAAAATTTATGTGAAAATAAATAATAATTAATTATTAAATCATTTCTTTGAATTTAACAGAAAAATATTGATAAACATATCACAGAAGTTTTTATTTTGATCGAAATTTACTTAAAATTTTTAAATTTATATTCCTTCGGAATCTTAAATTATATATATACACACACACTTGGTTTTCATTTCAATATTTCATAAATTTTTATTAGTTCCTATATATTTTTCTTTCTAGTCTTTCTGTAAAAAAGAATTTAATTTCTTATGTAGAATAACTAAATAATGATTGATGTAAAATACATGATTTGTGTTAGAATATTTTGGAAAAATTCATTTAAAAGATAGCTATTTAATATTTTAAAATTTTGTATTCATTTTCTTATAATGTATTTAATAATTTTTTAAAAGCTATATTGAGTTTTCAGAAGACTTTAGTCACTATCGCAATACAGAAGTTAATCCAAAAACATTCTGTCGAGTGCCGTGTGAATTATAATGCAATATGAATATGATATAGATAAATAATTATGATAAATGATCATCAAGTTAATTTGATACGTATGATTGGACAAGTTACTTTGGATATTGGATTGGGATCTCACTGGAAGACTGTGTGACCCAACACCTAATGGACTTTGTCAATTACCTTCCATTCTACCTTTGGCTCGATGGGACCATGAGCTGCATTTACACAACTTATGTATTCTACTAATTAACATATCTATTCAATACAAAATAATGCAAATGAGAAAATAAATACCACTCAAACTTTTTCTCGGTATATTTCTTAAATATTTCTGAAGAATTCTTTAAACCAGGGATGCTAAACTAAACTAATTTCTAACTAACTTTTCTTTTTTTTTTAATTTATTGAATTTACGATAATAACTATAAGTAAAATATAAAATAATACATGCTTACTGTAGTAAGTGTAATGATTTTATTGGTTTTGCATAAGAAGTCGTAGGTATTCATTAAAATCATTCTTTTATTTAAGAGGTTATTATATTTTGGCGCTGTGAGCAGGCACAGTTTTGATAATTGAATTGTACACTTAAACTATGTAGAAAATAAGTTGATCGAAACCATCTTTTATATTGAAATTCAAACTATCCTATTGTTAACTTAATATTTGTTCATAAGATATTGATAGTAAAACATTGAGATTCAGTGTCGTTTGTTCACATGTTATCTTATGATTTATTCATAAATGTATTAAATAAAGTTTATTTATAAGTAATAAAATTCCCCATATTTTCCTTTATTAATCAAATTTTTTAAAAAAAATAGTATATTTGATGACCGAAATTTTTGGGTTCTACTTTTACTCTTAGATTTGAGTTTTTATTTATCAGAAATTTAAAATGATAATTTTTAACTTATTTATAAATCGATTGTTTGCACATAATTAATATGATATTATTAAAAGACAAAGCACACTGTGTACACTGTGTGGTACACTTTTTTATATGAATATAAAATTTTAATCACTACGAATTTTTAAACCTATTGAGTCAAACTTAATATCTTTACTTAATTTCAATGAAAGTTGCACAAAATTCTTTACTGGATAAGGCGGGTAAAAATGATGCAGAAACTGTTATTCATTTGCAGACTATAATGTGTCATAGCTAGGCCATTTGACTGATTTTTTTTTTCTTTTTTCATTTCGTCCGAAATAATTTTCTTTGAGGACAAAAATGGGGAAAGGAGTCTCCATACATTGTAGATAATTTAAAAAAAATGTTTTTTTTTTATATTAACAAAGTTATAACTACAACGTAAATCAAGGAGAGGTTATGGACATTGAAAAACCTTACAATTTTTTCTCTTCATTCAGTCTGCAGTGAAGGNTAGTATTATAAATTACTGCGGTGACAATGAGACTATGTACTTTATCAAAAGTTTTTAATATGCTTCATCTATGATTAGTGTTTTATACACAGTACTTTAGCAACCTAAATAGTAAAGAAGTAGCCAAACAAAATTTTAGCAAAAGTTTCTGGTACATCTAAGTGAAATTCTGTGTAAATTTTAGAGTTCAGTTGGCTTCCCTAAAACCAAATACCTCTATACTGAATTCGGCTGTATTTCTGTCATCTTATATTCTAAGATATATAGATTTGTTAGCAATTAGATGATCGTTTTAATTCAAATAATTATTTATTTTCCTTCGTATTCAGAGAAGCAATAAAAAGTATACAAAAATAGATAAGAATCTTCAAAAGGCAAAATATTCTAGGGTCTGTCCCAGAGATTGGGCTGGGCCAGATAGTCCATATGATCCATACTCATCTATACAACGTGACTACGGCCTCAATAAGTTCTCTACCTCATTAGATGAATAGTCACCAGTAGTGTGACAGATTTCATTACTCCTGAAGACATTTACGCTGCAGCACAATTAAAGGAGGAGCAAGGAAAAGTAAGCTCTATTTACATGACTGATACAATTAGGCGTAAGAATAAAAGTACCGGCTCTATAAAACTCCGGTTAAGGAGTGACTAACATTGTTCAAGCACATCCTACCTCACAATCGTAAACACGATAATAATTGATCTTTTATCTGCAGAAAATATAAGAGCACTAGCTAACAGAGGTACATTAAATGAAACACTTGATATAAAAGTCAGGTGTTAAGTTATCCTACCAACCGAAACGAGGAGGGTCTCTATATCTCTGTCTTGATATCCACACTCGGCTACAGTTGATCTCACTAAGATATCATCCTAGAAGTTTACTGTCTCTCAACTCCAAATCGTATGCATACATACAAATTTCTCTTCTTCCTAGTTGTAATTTCTTATGTTTTTAAGCTTAGAAAATATATTCTATTACATAAAATAAAAATACCGGGATAAATATATCAAATAGTTCAAGTTGAAGTAGATGTGCAGCATGCCTGAAATACACTAGGCATATTAGGCTAGAAGAAATTTGTGAGCTAATAACTACCGAATATAACATATTTAATCAAAATATGTACGTTTTTGAAAAATTAATGACACTAGAAAAATTGATTGATTTAAATTTATCTATTATATCTTGAAACAAAAAAAAAAAAAAATTATTTCTGTAGGGGAAAGTTGTTTCCGGTTCGACACACTCAATCATGAAAAAATAACAAATATTAATTTAAAATTAAATGTAAGTGAGTATTACAGTAAATAGAATCAAATGATTATTTACAAGTAAATGTAATCTGGATCTAGAGGAAGATATTGAAGAGGAAAAGGAGATGTCGGTTGTCGTTCTGGCGAGGTGGTGATGGAGGGCAGGGAGGGTTTGAAAGATATTTTGATGGGTAGGAGGGGCTGTGAATCATGTATAAGGTTAGAAAGCCTATCGACAGAGGAAATGGATGCGGTAAAGATGGGCGAGTGGCGCCGCGGGGTAGACTAGGGGAATAATTTAATGCCTTTGGCGACCATTACCACCCCTCGGTCCACAGTCTCACTAGGGTGCAGGAGCGACAAGGTAACTCCACTCACAAATCTTCGTCCAAGGTCACCTCAGTAGCTGTACAGCTCTTTGTGTAGGCCTCTACAGAAAAATATCATTCTAACATTATTTTTCTCTTTTTGTCTGTATTGTCTACTAAGGTGACAAATAAATTAATGGTGTAATTGAAATAGATCTCAAAATATTTATGAATGCTGGAATGTGGCAACCGGTCATAAATTACTGAGTACTAGGTATAATCAACCAAGTTTCTAAATATACATTTTTTTTTTTCAAGTTTAGCCCTTCGTGATTTCAAACAGTAGAACTTAAAAAGAGTACTAAAATATAAATTATATTTTATTGCAAACATGACAAAAACGTACTTATTAAAAATTTTAGTTATTGTAGACTCAAATATTGTATATATTTAATCACATTATTAATTTCGTCTTATGTTAAGAATAACCTTATTATTCAATAAACTTATATGATACAGAAGATCAATATGCATGTTAAGAGTTCATATTGTACATTTATCGTTGTGTCTGATCAAAAGGTTCTAAAAATTTAGATTTTGAGTTTTGCTAAATAATTTTACCAATTTTAGCCTAAGCTCTACTACACGTTGTAAAATACGAGGTACGAGAATGTAATACAATCAAAAACTTTAATATGGTACTTGCGAATGAATTTTTTTCAGTGAAATTATGCATAAGTACTAATTTGTATGGTACAGCTCTCTTCCTTCTTCGAAATGTCGAAAATTATTTATTCTCAGGCTATGTAGTACTTTAATTTGCTGTTTTTGGAAACAGACCATATTGACGAAGTTGAAAATGGAAAAAGTTTGAAGTAATTGCTTTTGAAGTAATCATAGAATTTAAATGTTACACTCTTGTAAAAAGAAAAACAAGAGTTATTCCTACGTTACCTGCACTTAGTAGTACTCTTTGCAAGATTTTTAATTTTCATGGATTGATGCCTATTTATTTTTCATCTTAAAACTTGTCTATAGATACAATGGAATATATGCTAAATAACTTTAGGTTTTAAAAATTTGTCAAATGATCAGTTTTGTAGTATACATTTGGGCAAAAAAGCGGTATTAGAGAATAAACGAAGGGGTTAGGTTTGTCTTATTTTAAAGTCAGGTGAGGGGGGAAGGGGGGTGATTTGTGCACTAGAATCAACAGGGGAGTATATCACCTGATCGTTCCTAACAAGATTCTTTTATACAAAATATTAGAGAAGCTTTCAGTTTTTCTCGGTGATCAGAATTCCCATTGAGGCCAGATTGTGGAAAATATTGGTAAAGGAAGCCAGAGAATACAAAACCTCTTCGATTACTTCGAGACCTCTGAAGGCCTTCTGAGGAGGGACAGTTGCTAAAAGGCCATCTTCAGACCTGAAAACTGATCCAGCTCACTGAGTTCACTGAAGGAATCAACAGTCAATCAATGTTCTTAGACTCAACAGGTTACAACGAGCCATTTTGTTTTTCTATATCTTAGCATCAGAGACTAGTACGTGGTTTTTTAGTAATGAATACGGGCTGCTAACAAATATTTGAAAATAGGTTGTTGGACCGAGGAATATCGACTCTACGAAGAAAAGACAATTACAGAAGGTACACTGCAATGTTACGTAATGGCCTTGAGAACAGTTTCAGGAGAATGCGCAAAAAGGAAACAAGTAATGGCAGTAGTTAATAATGTCAACAGAGTAAGTAAAAATAAGATTATGTTTGAAATGTAAATTAAATGCATAAATGAATGAAATATAAATTAAAAATAATTTTCTGAATCAATGTGTTTCTAACTGCGAAATAAAATCCTAAACAAGAACAGAGATTAACAGTATTTCTCTTGAACGACTAAATGTGTTTTAAATCCACCAGAACTCCAAATATCCAAATTTCATTTTTTTATTTCAATATTGTTGTACTAATTATTGTCATAAACATCCTGTTACTTTAGTCATTGGAGAGTCAATATAAATCTGAAGTGAAACTCTGAAAGGAAAGTATAATTGGTAGAGATTCGGTTTTATCTCGGTAGCAATCCCTCCAAGTAGAGCTGAACAAATGACAAGTCCGTTCCGTATCTTCAGTGTATCCTGGAAGAATAACTCCAGATCCGAGATAAGCTATCGGCTAGTTGCCAGCAAGTGAGTCAGTGCCTACAAACTCTGTCCACTTCTCTCCACACACCATGTCTGAGTCCTTCCAGCACCAGGATTAATTACCTCCCTCATTTCACGGGCGGGGAAACTGCGGTTCAGTCAACACCTGCTCCAGGACCATTTCAGATAACCGACGCAGTCTTTAACTACCCTCTATTTATTTATTTTTAGATATACAATTTTCCTCTAGATTGATCTAATACTATTCAAATATTTATATATTATAACAACAAATAATAGATTTACGTAAAACATTATATAAAAATGATTCTACTCGTTCAAGAGGTCCGACTGAATGACTCTTCTCATATCGAATCCTAAGAATCAAAAAGGAATAGAACTAATACATTTTAATTTTTCATCTCGATAAAATTATACAAAATTGGATAAATCGCTTCCTATCAGCTGGACGATGGAATCAAAAAGTACCCGAGAGTTGGTCGGACCTAATCAGAGTTGAGTACAGAGGTTGAGCGCTGATTCATAAATGGAGTAATAACCTATACGAGGAGGTTACACGGAATAATAATAATTGGTCAGACATCATAATTTAAAGTAAGTTTATAAGGCACTGGCCAAAATTTAAATGTCGGAGCAAATGGCTTCACAGCGTGGATTAAAATTCATAATTGACGTAATTCAACAAATATAACTAATAGTGAAGTTTTAAAATTGAAAACTTTTTTTTTTTTGGAATACAAATAATACAATAATTATTTTATAGACTTTGTGTTATTTCTTTAATTTACACAATATTTTTTTTCTGTAAATGTCTAGGCCAGACCCACCTTTTTCTACAGGATATGAACACTTTTGGGTTTGTATATGGCCCCTGAAGTCTGTAAAACAGTGCCATTCTGAAAACCTAAAACTCACCATATCATTAACAAATTACAACAGTTTATTAATATTTCTTTATTTCTTGTGATAAGTGCACTTCTCTATTAAATCGCTCATATTTACAGTTTTGTCTGTAAGTGATTATATTAATTAATGTATGTTTCCTTTAGTTTATATAAGCAGTAGCGTATTATAGTATTATAAATATAGTATTATTATTCTACACTTTTACAATTAGTCCATTAATATAAGAGAATTATGATCCATTCCAGTTAATTGGACACTGCTGGTCGAAAAAAATAAATGTAATCAAAGAGAGATCAAAACAAAGAGATTTCTGTGAACTGCGTCAATGTGATTCCGCCTGATACATCTAACGCAAGTCATTTGTGAGTGCACTTGACATAGCATTCGATGAAGAGTTAGTTCAATGGATGCAATTTTTACTAAATACTGTTAGTTTTAAAATACGTAACTTAATACAAATCATAATTTATTAGCATAAATGTATTACAATTATTATCGGTTTACATTAGTAATTGCCCAAAACTTGAAGAATTTAGAAATTTTCATAGGGGTGTGTACCAATTAATAGAAAACAGATCATCTTTCTCTTTTGTCACCTTTTCAGAAGTTTCACAAAGTTTCAGCGAGTCAACAGTATTATTATAACAGTAATTATTAATGTATTTATGGTATTAGCAACAGTTTGCGTGCTCATTCCTCGTAAAATCGATTATGAGATGCCAAAAGAGCAGAAAACTAGTAGGACAGATACTAAACAAATGATCATAAATATAAAAATAAAATAAATTGATTCCCATTATTCCCGTCTTTACTGAATATATTATAGCTTCCTGACTTTTAGGGAGAGAAGTTTGGCTAGCCGTTTATATCGAGGCCGATAACTTGATAGGAGACAAACGAGCCAATAATAAATCTGTGAGCGATTGATGAACATCCCCGTATTAGCATATGGTACCTAGCGGTAACGCGTAGTAGCTAGTCAGGTCTCTCGGACTACGCATTCTCCATTGAACGCAGCCCGCTCCCACACTTCTGTCGCCCACACAATCCATTAGCCCACCCATTGAAATATACTACTAAAGTATCTATAAATATATATATCATATATTAAGTATTAATTAATAGACGGAAAAATTACCTATATTTTTAATTCAAACAGGAAAAATAGAGGAGAGAGACTATACTTTTTATTTATTAGAACGAAAAACATGTTATAAAAGTGATTTTTAACAAGAAAAATACTAAAAATAAACTACTTTTCTTATTTTCCAATAATGTCACTGACGAT
>KZ807629.1:99593-124416 GCA_000696205.2 Oncopeltus fasciatus | reverse complement strand
ATATATATATAAGATATTACCAGTCTAACCTAATACGTTATATGGTAATAGTTGTACTTTATTAATATATTACTTAGGGCAAGCATTGAACCAAACCATGTGTGTCTTATAATTCAAATTGTATTGATTTTAATTAATTTGTGATATGGCTCGAGATTACTCTTTATTGAATTAGGCTTGTGAGAAAAACTAGTTGACCGAATATACATGTTGCCTTCATAAGCCCAACGAATATTTAAAATTTTATTAAATTCTCAGTTTGACTGTGCAAACAAGGCTGAAGGACAAACTTATAAAATCATTTGACATCACCAAATAATTTAATTATCAAACTATCAGCTATACTTTGACTGTTTACTTGTTGACAAAGCATAGATTCGTTCAAGGGTTTGTTAATAACATCATTAAAGTGAAAGTGCAAGATCAATGTCCCAAATTATTTAAGGTTTGACTAACGTAACGAGCTAGGCATGTCTAATATAAACACTAGAAAATAAACATTTCAACTAATGAACTATTTTTTAATCAATTTTTAACTATATTTACTTTTACCGTGCAGTTAAGAACCACTATGAATTTAAAACACGGACAGCGCCAACAATAAAGTGTGTTATAACAGTGAATTTTACAAGGAGTATGAATTTGGTGCCTGGAGTAGGCAGGATTCGTATTCCCCTTTTTTTCTTCTACCAATAGTGCTTAACTTATCAACTAGAAAGCGGTGATTTCGCGGCGCTGGTGGCCAAGAAGAAGGTTTGAGAACTCTTCAGTAGGATGGGCTTACGTCATCTTGGTATTGGCTATGTTGGATATTACACACACACAATATTAAGCGGCATCTCTGAGAAAAGTATTTTTTACGGAAACATGCACTGCTCAACAAGTTAAAGAGCGTCAGAGCGATTATGGAGCCTAAGGTTTTATTTCGACATTCGCAGCACGCCAAATTATTTCGTGCTATCTTGACTTGTGTGTGCATAGGTGTACGCTCACGTGCTAGAATACGTCGCAGAAACTCGGATTCTTTCCTTTCATGTCTGAAGAAAAAAAAAACAAAAAAAAAAAAAAAAAACCGTGAATTTTCTTACGAAATAACTTCCAGATATATTTTCGCCCCTTTTTCCTACTTAGTTATTTGAATTTGATCTTAAACGTATCCCTCCCAGTTTGGAAGTAAAGAAAAAGTCACGATGAAAGGTAAAACCTTTGCCTGCTCTCAATCAGAAGTAGGACTCCCCCCTTCCTTCCTTGCCTGTTCCATCTCAAGTTGTTAGCAAACTCCTGCCGGTCCCATATTAATATTGTTTTCTTCTTTCTCCACAGGATAGGGGCCCATATCTTTGGTCCGAATATATGTATATGAATCTTGGAAAAACAATCCTTGTTCATTCCTGGAATTTTCCATAAACGAAATCAATATGATTTTCCAGGTGTTCTATTTCTATGTGGTAGGAGGTTCAATCGCAAGCTGAATCTCATAATTTGTACTTACTGATATTTTTTTCTTCTATTTGTTTTTTAAAAATTTATATTCCTCAGACAAGGTCCAGTTTGTTTCTCTAGGCATATTCTCTGTGATTCATTTTTTTATTCTCCAAAATATTTAGTTTGCGACTATAATGAAAGATTAAATCCCTTTTAAATTCCTCATTATTGCTATTTTGTAAATTCATTAACTCAAAATGATGAAAGAAATATGCAGAGTGGATTGGTCAGCCTCGAAGTTCACGCTTGTATATGTTACTGATTAATGCTTGTACCCACACATCATATCATGGGGGTTTTACCGAGTGGAGAAGACTCTTCTGTCCGTCGCCTTTGCCCTAATGCCAGAAGTACACCAGCTTTCGAGGCTTCAAGTAACTTCAGCTAAGATCTGCAAGTGAAGCGGTGTTATCAGTTAACAGTATTACACGATCACACCTCCTAGAGGGTTCACGTGGTACTTGGGTGGCGATCATTGAATCTCGCTTTCCATGAGGCGATAGTTTTCCTAGAGTCTTTCTAGTTGACAGTGCAATACTAAATTTGCAGCTGTTTTCTGCAAACAGAGTGGATTGTAAGCGAGTAGATTACTTGGTCTACCCTTAATTTTCCTGGTGAGAGTTATTTGCTGAAAACTGGAAAATTTCTTTTCTTAGAATGCAGTAGCGCCAGGAAAACCTTTACTGAAACGTTGAAATGCAATTACTCTGACGCGAACTCTTATCACTTTTTCGCGTCATCCGTTTTCATATCCGAAAATATTCCAGTTGGTATCTGACCATTTAGACCTTATAATGCACCACTCCAAATATTTATTTCTGACGTAAAGAAATCAAAGTATTCCATCTCCAGAAGGACTTTTCAGTGAACGCACAGTCAGAACTCCCCACTTCCCAGCCTTCATATGCGACCTGAACTTTTTCCGGTCCTCTGCCTTTGCCCTAGTTCCTGAAGTACTCCACCTCTGGAGGTTTGCCAGGTTACCCTGAGTTTGGTTCCAGAATCCTCCTTAAAGCAAGAGCTAATATCCCCCCCCCCCCAAAAAAAAATTATATTAAAAAAAAGAAAAAAGAAACAGTATAAAAATTTACGTTCAACGTGCTTTATTAGAATAGCATCCAATCTAAGCTAAGAACTTTTTCGTATTCAGAGGTGAATTCTTTATCAGAAGTTGGTCTCTTCTACGGTCAGAAACAAACTTCAGGGGATCTGGTCTTCAAGTGTACTTATTCTAAAGGTTCTTTTTCGAGGGTACTTCCTCTTTATTTATCAAGTAAATCGAATAAATTTTACAAAAACTTTAGATTTCTTTAATGAAAAAATTTTGCTTTTTACCGGTGAATATAAATTAATAAAGCTGGAGAAATTAGTCAAAGTTTCGGCCAGGATCAGAAAAATAAAATACTCCATAACAGTTGGGTAATTATTCTATTATTGCCAAAGTTTTAACATGACATTTAAGTCATTATCAGGGATGAAATACAATTAACACTATTAAACTTATAGATATTATAGATTGAAATGAACCGACATAGATGAGATATGTTATATGACAGAATAAGATTTACAGATTAAACTAAAAAGTACAAATGTAAAACAATATAAGTTAATAATATATATATATATATATATATATATATATATATATATATATATAAACTTTATGTGTACCGATAGTCATGTCCGAGAGAGATATATGGTCACATCTCAAAGTCCAGAACTAAACTGAAAGACAACCGGTGAAAAGGGTTATGAAGGGGTTTGTAAATAGTTCATTTATTCCAATCTATAATTCTATAAGTTTAATAGTGTGTATCGTATTTTAACCCTGATAATGACTTATAAGTTAAGTCAAAACGTCGGCAATAAAAAAAAAATTATCCAACAATTTTGGAGTATGTTAATTTTTTTGATCCATGCCAAAACCCTGACTAATTTCTCCAGCATAATACTCGAAGGCCAGCGAACCTCCAACCATATAAATTAATTAAGATAAAACTTCTAATATATAGCCTTTAAGTGATATTAAAATTTATTATTGAAAAAAATGTCAAATAAAATAATTTTGTATGTGCCGTAAGGTAATAAAATACTTCATCTTTAGGAAGACTTTCCACATAAAGCAATGTAAAAACTCTCTAGCCGTCTGATATTTGTCTGACATTCAATTTATGAATTAGGCATGAGCTTCTTATTATCAGTAATTAAAAACTTTACATTTTTTTTAATCGATTACAGCAGTATACTATTTAAAATGGTTTTAAAAAAAATTCCTGATAGTTGAGTCGTGTCGTTAACCATCTGTGGCTCAGCATGACACGATATTTCATTTGTAAGGAATTCGCTTTCAGAAAGTATACGTTCTCATCAGTATCCCTTCTACGTTACCAATTCAGAATTAAACTGGACTCCTAATGATGTCCGTAAAAACAAAAGTTAATTAGACCCTCAATTACCCTCATTTGATGCAGCTATTACGTTTCTGGAGAGCTTAGAAAGGGTTGTGGGAGAAGGGGCGAAGGGTTCTAAGTGGGTCGGCTTAAATAAAGACAAGTTTAAAAGTGTTTCTTCTATTCTTTTGGCGCAACCTTAGTTTAATTGCATTTTTTAATTACCGAGACCTTTGTATTATAACGGCTGTATTATCTCAAAAAACAGACTTCTTTAAGCTCGATGTCCCGTATTAAATAAAGTGGTCTGGACACAAAGCATGAGGTTCACGAGACTGAAAGAAAATACCTATATATTTTTTTACTCCTCGAGATTGTACTTAAGTTTTTTTATTTTCCCTATCGTTCGCATCTTTTGTTTTGAAAAAGAAAAAATATATCTTCAAGAAGGAATAAGAAGAAGCTCTATAATTGATTTAGTTTTAAAAAGAAACTTAGGAAATTCAAAAGTAAACTAAGCTTTTTCGTGATTCAATCATTTTATTTTTGGATCACTACCAACTACCGTATTTTCAAGAATTTTATAATAAGAATAAATTTAAAAAAAATACATATGCACTAAAAATATAAATGAACTAAAAAATATGTTCACACAATTGTAATTAAAATAGGAGCTGAGGTAACTCTAAACTGAAAGATCATTGTGTAAAGTCTTTGATTAAGCTTCCAAGAAGCTGAGAGATATCATTCGGCGAGCTGAAGGGTCACTTTACAAGAGCTGAGGTAGGCGTCAAAATCCGACAGACAACTGTCTCAGATCTCGAAGATGAGTGTTCTCCGAACGAGCGATCACAAACTATAGGCCGAAGGACCATGGTCTAAGAACTGTGAACGCTGTCCGAGGGAACAGGTGCTGAGATGTGTATGTGTCATCGGATGACAGCTTCAACTATAATTAGCCTTTTCCTTTTGTCTTACGGAGCTCTTTAAGAAAAAGAGATATCAGAATCTAAGGAATAATCAATCTGCGAGAAAATCTACGCGAACTCTATTTTTTATTTGCTATAAAAAATTTCATTGGAGTTCTGGAACCAGAAAAATTTTGGAAAACAAGGGCAATTTTCAGGGAAATGATATTGTTAAAACCTATTACGTGGAAAGCAAACAAGATATTCAGGATGGAAAGGAAAAGCCAAAACAAATAATTCTCTGTAGTGATAAAGATCTATTTGCCTTTTCTTATTATTTAGTCCTAGCTATTATAGTAACTGTTTGCTTTTTAATTAACTCCTTAAGGTAATTTTTCTATTAAGGTTTCACGAAAATAATTATTCATCTGACAAAACGGTATTTTTAATAAACAATACAGCCCATTAGAAGAGGTATTAACCTAAATAATCGATTTTACCACATAAGCAAGTGCCTTCTAGTTCTTCCTATATACTTTTAGCTTGTTTTCCTCCTACTTATGTGATACTCTATCTGTCTATTGCAAATACTGTGGACAACAGCAATGGCCGGAAACTGATTTATGGCAGAGAAGGGATATGTGAAAAATAGCATGGATGAAGAACCTAGCAGAATTACCAGTAAGAACATGAGAAAAAACGGTTTCGTTTATGATATCGCCGGTCGTATTATCGCTCTAAGAATACATTAATATTATGTATCGTGAGTGAGTTACCTTACCGTATAAGAAATCGCTACTTAGAGAGTTCAGTCTGGCTTGAGGAGCGCTGAGTGTAAACAGTAACTGCGGTACAGGAAGAGTAAAGCGGTAGAGGGAGGATTGGAATGGAACTAGCTGGGGGTGGCTTTTCTCCCGAAAGAATGTTTTTTATTTTTAGAGCAGTCAGGGAGGCGCGACCCACACCTCTAAGGGAGGTGCCCGCAGACCGACAGTTTCATCCCCCCCCCCCCNACACGACGTTTTAAAAATGAGAAAAGGGAAAATCAGAGTCGCACAGCCTCAAACCGCCCACTTCCATACGGAAAACATGGATGATATCACAAACATCTGATTGTTTCATCACACTTCTTAAAACATCATTACCAGAAGTGTCCTATTTGTAATATATCTGATATAGAGCAGTTTATATTGCATGCACTGAAGCAAACAAAATACTTTTGTTCATTATAAAACTCTATGGCGTCGGCCAAATTTTGCTAATTTCACTCATTATTTTATTATTATTAATAATAATTAAAACAGTAAATTTACAATAACGATTTGATAATAATGTAATAATTAATATGCTAATTAACAGTATTATTATTAAATTTATTGATTTTTAAATGCTTTTAAATGTATTTAAGTCAGCTTAAGAGCATTTTATTTTTTCAAAATTCATTGGCTGCCAAAGAAGGTTCACGTTTCATTAACATAACGGTTAAACCTGTAACCGATTTATATAATATGACAAATACAGATAAGTGTGCTGTATTGCTGGAGAAGCACTCCACCTTTTGAGGGTTTCTAACTTCAGCTAACCTCAGCAAGTCAAGCGGTGTTCTTTGTTATCAGTTCTCGACCGTCTCGAATGGTTATACCTCGTACTTCCAACTCCTAGAGGGTTCTCATACCAAATCGAACTTTTGCCAAAACAAACGAAGCACCAATAATGCATATGCAATTCTCTTAAATTTTCCATAAAAACAACCAGTTAGTCCGTTGTCGTTTGTCGGCTTCAATATAGATGATAGCAGAATGTGGCTTAGCAACACCGTTCTTCTTCTACAGTCTTGGCTCGCTTTTCTACAAAGCTTACCGCAACTAACAAAGAAATAACGTTGCTATTTGTCAGTATTTCCATAATCTCTGTTCGAGTACAACGAGGAGTCCCTTCCTCTAGGCTAAGCTATAGCTTCTACAAGCAATGCAAGGCATGCCTTCAATGATCACCTTCCACAATCTAGCACAACAACGGTGTTTCCTCTCTTCATCCTGCTGGCAATACAGTTTACTTAGCTCTTCGTCTGCTTCGATCTAGCACCTCTGATAATAAACACGTCGCCAGCTTCCGAATCTTAATGTATTTCACTATTTTCTTATATGAACTTGTTTGTTTCTGCTTTCATTCCCCCATTAAGTAACAGTGTTTTAAATACCACAATTGATGATTTTAATCATTATGTAATGTAATGAACGAAAATAAAACCCCTTAGACAGAAATGAATTGCTATAAATTCAAGGGATTAAAAAAAATATAAAACTTTTAATTGATTTCGATAAAGTATTCCCACTCATTACTGTACACATTAGAAGAATTAAATATTCCAGAAAGCGTTGGCTCTAGAAGAAAGTTCTCCGTGGGAAAACTCTAATTCGAAGAGAATCCTGATTTACATGCCCGTTTTTTAAGTAGAATTAAACCGCTCCAGGATTGATGGCGTTTGTTTCTTCTCAACTTATTCCGTCGCCTTTTCAACAAATAATAATAAAGTTTTCCTGCCGCACGCCTTTTATTCCCTTTTTTTGAGAGAGAAATTATTCATTCTTTGGAGAAAGGTAAAAGCGTCTTTAAAAAAAAAAAAAAAAAAATTACAAAGATGCAGATCAAATAGTAAACGGTAACCCTTTTTGCAGTAGCCCCGTAGAAGTTGTTAAGGGGAGTTAAAAACAAAATCCATAGTTAGGGCTTTGTTGCAATATTACACAAACACACACACACATATACATATATATATATATATANGGTTTAGGATATGTACTTGTATACATGCATGAATACCTTTTATCTTTTTAAAATCTTTCTACAGGAAAAGCAATGATGAGTTTCAATGAACTGAAGGCCTCATGTTTAGACTAGGAGAATGTCAAGATTGCCTTAAGTGGAGAATTAGAATTTGGCGGGAACAAAGAGTCTCTTCTCTAACTTCGGTTAGAGGCGATTTTGTATAAATCGATAGAAATATTTGAAGGAGGGCGATGATTTAGCAAGGCGATGAACTTGGAATTTCATAAACATCACTGATGGCGTCAAATCAGCAGGAATTGGTGGATTAGACTTTGAACCCTTCTAGAATGCTGGGGTTATGAATTCATTAAGACCCTTAGGGGCATGACAGCAACAAAATGGCGGAGAAGTAAGAATTCCTTCTTCACGGTTATGTTTCTGTTATTCACCCGTTCTAAAGAGGAAGATTCCACGGAATGCTATAATTAAACAGGAATTTATTTTCTTCTAGTATTTTAGGTTGTTTTTTTTTTAAACTATTTGTTTTTCGTTGAGTTTACAATCTTGCTAAGGATACAATATTTTATTAAATTTTACAATAAAATATTAAATTTGTTAGATTTTACATTTCTGAAAATAATATTTAATCTAATTCTGTACGAGCTTGCTAAAATTAATTAAAACTAGGAAAATTTTCGGTTTCGGCCTTTTTATCTGACCAAAAAATCATCTTGTGCTTATGGAATTATGTAATTTTATTCATTTTATTCATTTTATTCATTTTATTCATTTTATTCATTTTATTCATTTTATTCATTTTATTCATTTATTGTTATAGATTTCTGCAAACCCTTTGATGAGTTAGTCAGGTGCTGAAATCAGGTTAACGCAAAGCATTTGTTGTGTACACCTTTTGAAAAATCGTTGTTATCCGTGTAATGAACTAATTTTATAGAGAAAATATATAGAATTTGGACCTTGCTCAGTACAATATAGCTTGGTATTCAGTGCACTCTTCTATACTGGAGTTGGTATGTATAGTATAATTTTTGAACTGCGTGGTATATTTTGTTAACTTGATGGCCAATGCTTAATATAATGAGCCTCTTCTGAAGGGTCTTCTCCATTCGTTGTAAATTTATGGAATTTTACCTATTTCTGAAGAGTCTGGCTCTCCAATCTTACACAGCACTAAAGATTCTTCTTAGAACTTACTTTTCAACCTATTATAAGTTTTTTTTCCGATATAGTGATTCCACATCTTTCTGTGAGATCATATAAGGGTATTGTATAAGTTAATTTTAGTGTTGGACGAAATAAATTTTCTAATAATCGCCTCTGTCCTAACAGAAAATATATAAGTAGGAATTTTCAACTAAAATCAATTATTTTTCCATCATTATGAGATATTATAATTATTCTCCGATAGAAAAAAAAAACTAACGGTAAAGATTTAAATAGAAAATCTTTGTTGTATCGGCATGTTGAGTATTGCATGGAGTTGCAGTCATGTACCTGAAGAATGTAGAATGTCACATCTCCATCCTACACAAAATATACCGATACTGTCACCTATCCAAGATCCGATGCAACGCTTCTCACAAGTATTAGTTTGTACATCCAAGGCTCAAAACATATGTTTATTTATTATCAGTAAAACCGTTAGGAATAAATATAGAAGAGTCTATGTACAGCACCATGAAACTGAGAAAACAAATACGTATAAAAAGAATACTAATGTAAATTTAAAATGCATTTTGTTTTTTAAATAAACATGAATTTTAATAAATTCTTTTGAAAAAAAAACAAAAAAAAAAAACAAAAAGTAGAAAATCAGAGTCGCACAGCCTCAAACCGCCCACTTCCATACGGAAAACATGGATGATATCACAAACATCTGATTGTTTCATCACACTTCTTAAAACATCATTACCAGAAGTGTCCTATTTGTAATATATCTGATATAGAGCAGTTTATATTGCATGCACTGAAGCAAACAAAATACTTTTGTTCATTATAAAACTCTATGGCGTCGGCCAAATTTTGCTAATTTCACTCATTATTTTATTATTATNAATTATCATTTTTAATTTATTTTTACTGTGACTATTAACCAGCACATTACTTTATACAAAACATGTAGAAAGTAATAAATAATAAAGTTGAAAAAAAAAATATAAAAAAAAAATTCTTTTAAAAAATTCAGATGTCGTAAGTTAAAGTTAAAATAAGAAAATGTAGGGAGTAGCGAATGTAAATGGGTCACTTGGAAACTCTTGCATACGACTTTTATTCATACAGCTCTTGTTTTTTCATGTGTCCCCATTCCTAAATAGATTGCAGTAATTACTTTCTTTATTTATCAAGTTTAATGAATCAGGAAAGATTTTTTTATCTTACTAATACAACAAAACATAATAATTTCCAGTAAAAATAAATCTTTTTAAACTGTAGATGGTACGGATTGCAACGCAACATCAACATTAGAAAAGCAACGATCTTTAGTCATTAATTAATTCTTCTAGAAATTTAAAGAAAAAAAATAAGCTGAATTTTCATTTAATATGAATTAAAAATTAAATTGACATATTTTAAACAATTAATGAGAGGGAATAGAATAAAAAAATCTATCTGTCCCAGCCAGGAATCGAACCTGGATCTCCTCCTATCCGGGCCGGTGTGTTCTGGCTGGGACAGATAGATTTTTTTATTATTCTATTCCCTCTCATTAATTGTTTAAAATTTACGTAGGATAAAAAACCACAACCAAATAAAATATTTATAAATTAAATTGACATATTTTTCTGGGATATATTCTAAATAGGTGCTAAAAGTGTTTATGGACTACAATGGTGAACAATTTGAAACTCAATTTCTTTTGGGTGAACTTTTTTTCTATAGAATTAAGTATGCTGGTTTCAAAACTGTTTTTAGTTTGTTTCTATCCCGTTACGTTCGGATTCTATGTAGGTGGGGCGCATGCTGGTCTAGACCTGCCTGTTTAGTTACGTCTGTTATACTGTGGTGAAACGTTGTGTGTAGGTAAGCAGTATTTAGTATTTCTTTACGGAAGTGTACAGAACTGCATAGTGTGTTTGAACTGAAAAGTTTCCTTATGGCTACCACGAAAGTGTGAAAACAGCCCAGATTCGTTTTTATTAAATATGTGGCAGTTTTACCATTCCCAATCAAAGGACAAACATCAGTAAATATGTCAGACAAGCATATTTTGCCTATTTTAAAGTGAAACTTGGTGATCAAAATAAAGCATAGGCACCTAAAAAAGTGTGTAAACAGTGTGTTGAGGGTTTACGGATGTGGACCATGGAAACACGTGCTAAGCTTCCATTTGGTATACCTATGATTTGGCGCGACCCCAAAGATCATTCAAGTGGTTTTTACTTTTGTATAGTGAAAACATCGGGATATAACAATGAAACAAATGTGAAATTGAGTATCCTAGTTTACCGTCAGCTATACGCCCAGTACCGCATTCAGCCGAAGTCCCCGTGCCAGTTTTCAATGAATTTCCCTCTTTGGAAGAAGGGGAATACGGATATGGCATTCAAAAACATTCTAAAAGACTTTCTTGGAAATACAAGAGCATTTAATTACTCTGAAATTGTCCAGCAACTCTTGGAAAGCTTCCAAAAGCTAGGTTGCAACATGACCATTGCATTTTATAAATATTATTTTTTTGTGGTAATTAATTTCACGTAAATTTTACTAATTTTTAGTGCAAGAGAACAGAATACAAATTTATTATTACAGGGACATGACCATTATACTGCATTTTTACACAGCCACCTTGCTAATTTCCCGGACAAGCTAGTGCAGTGAGTGATGAGCAGAGGGAGCGTTTCCATCAAGATTTGAGGGTCATGGAAGCAAGGTATCAAGGTAGATGGGACGTACATATGATGGCTGACTATTGTTGGAGCATCAAGCGTGAATGTACACAAACTAAATACTCCAGAAAAAGCTACAAACGCAAATTTTTATCTTAATTTTTAAGTACTGTTCATTAATTAAACAATGTTATGTGTATGAACTCGATTTAACTTATATTAAATGTTTTGTAAACTGTATATTTGGTACGTGTTTACTTTTAGTTCTTTTAAATGCAAGATTTTTATGATTTCTGAGGATATCCTGTAGTTTAAAAAGTTGACGTGATAGACAAAATCTGAGGTTATTTTCAGATTCAGACGCCAAGAATAAGTGAAAAAGATCTAATCAGATCAGATCTAACTCAACACAAAATGTGTTCCCCAGTGTTATTTATTTGCTGGACATTCGAGGTAGATGTAAGGTTACTCGGAAGTTTGTTTACTCCACTGTTAAACAACTTTTTTTATAATTATTTTAGGAGTATTTAAAGCTTTGAAGAAGTTGTGGGAAAAAAATTTAAAACTTTAAAAAGAAAAAGTGTTTTCTTCTTCATGCTTTAGCAAAATATCATGAGAGTCACAAAGATACTTGAATAAATTTGATATTAGTTCCTGATTCGAGTACAGCATTAATACACATTCACATTGGCAATATTCGAGGGATGTTGCAGCAAGTCTTAAGTTTCAATTTTTTTTTTTTTTAATTTCTAAGAAAATTAAGTTTATATTTAATTCCATAGAATAATGGCTATAATTATGGATTACTCTAGTAGAAACATGAAAAAATACTTATTGATTGGATGCGTTGACAAGGAAAAGGCATTAAGTAAAAAGAAGGAAAAAAATAATTCCTTTATAAAAAAATATATTTTTAAAAGGAAAGTTATTAATTAGTGATTCTATTAAAAGCATTGAAAGAGGGGTAAGTGAAAAGTGGGAGTGATTTAATTTTTATGAACGCCAGTAGATGGCATTGGCTTCACTCTTCAGTGGCAGAAAGATAGCTGCTGTATGTCAACTTTCGTTGCTGCTAATTCATTGTCCACCGCCAAAAAATCTATTTCTCTCTTCATATTCATGTTTATTATATATATGTGTGTGCATATATAGGTATATTTACACACACAAAAATGGTTAGTTGTAATGGTTTTAATCTAGGCTATAGTAATCTGTATTTTTAATAATAATGGTCTAAAATACCGAATACCAAAGAACACATACATGTCATAATTTTGCGAATATGGCAGAATAGGGAAGAGGAAGGTTACTATGCCAATGTCTCCAAAAGAAGGATCAGTAATAATCAGGGTGGATCAACATGTTTTTCCTCCCCCATTATTGAGGCTATACATCCTGCGACAGAGGGAGATTTAGACGATTTTTCCTTTATATAGAGGGTATTTTTTATATAAATTGCTATTAAATGTTTGGATTAGGATTTACAAGAATAGACTTCTTCATACATCAGAAAAACATTCGATAAATAGAAGTATTTAGAAGGAATATTTTCAAAAAAAGGAAATCTATCAAAAACACATCTGAAATAAGTCTTTATCATGAATTGAAAAAAAAAAACAATCTAAAGAAAAATATATGTTGGAATTCATAGACCCGGAATGCTATGTTTTTACCAGAAACATTTTAATAAATAATTGTATCGTTCCTACTAAAGTAATAAATTTGTATATTTACAAATTAAAGTTGTCAAAACCGATTTTCGTTCTTCCTTTAAAATCAATTTTCATTTCTTACTAACCTTTTAGTGCCAAAGCCTGAAACTCATGTCATAGCCTCATTTTTAAATTACAAAAGTTAGTTATTAGAATCTTGTTCAATTTAAATGCGAGGTCATCATGCTGAGTCGTTTAAAATCAATGAGATTGATAACCACTGCATCTCATTAAAAAAAACACATTATAAGGAGCTAAACACTATTTTTATAATTAAAAATGAACTTTATTACAAAAGATAATTGTGAAAATATGTTAAAAAACACACATTGCCTTCATTTGATAACAACAAAGTTATGTATATTGTGATAAGTTTTTGTTTTATATTTAGTATGATGCATTATATTTGATTATATCAGAGCAATATTATGTATATAGTGTTATTAAAAAGTAAAATTTCTGAGTATCGGCTTTACGTATTTTAATTTTACACTCTTGATAAAATAATGATACATGAGAGTAATGAATGATGTAATATCGAAATTGAATGACGTATCCACACTCACTGATCAATGCGAATAGTTCAAAGGTACAGGTCTTTCTTATACTTTCTAAGCCTGCAGACAGAATCAGTAGAAGTTTTTACGGTATCATGTCCCGATCAACTTAATTCCATGATGTTGTAATTTGCAGTGAGATCTATTTGGAGTTTCCAATGTGTGAGAGTCTAAAGGGGGGGGGGGGGGGGTGAGATTAACTTACGTCTGAGGGTGAACTTTGTGCGAAGACTCAGGGGATCAGTCCCTCTAACAAGTTTATGTGGTCTCGCCAGTCATGGACTAATGGCAGATACAATTCAAGGATCATATTGCATTTTCCCTTAGATCATATTTTTGTGAGAATCGCTAGAAGCTGGCACGCCACATTTCATGCATATTCTATTACACAAAGCATAACATAATTACAGAATGTAATACAATTAAAAATAATTTATTATAACAAAAAAATCCAACTCTTCAAAGTTTCATAATTCTTGGGTTTTTAAGATGACATCTTGAATCTTAAAAGCGCACAGTAATAATAATAAAGAAATTGAGAAAATCAATATTTATGATTTAAGATTACTTTATTATTATATTTTTATTAAGATTAATATTTTGAAAAATACGTTTTTTTACCCCACTATTAAGCCTTTACATCTCTCTTACTCCTTGGTCAGATGAGTTATTTATGGGTTGAAACAAAATCTCTGAAAAGGGTCGGAGAGAATAGTACTTGAAATAACCAATCTAAAAGATCTTTAACAACTTCGTCATAATGGAACTGTGAAAAATGAATAGAAAAATATGTTGCACAATATGATATTATAAAGTTCGTGCTCCATAAATTTTTTTTTTTTAAATATTTAAAATTCTTAGGGCAGAATGTAACTTATTTTAATTTAGCGAAAAGAAATTCGATTTTCATACCTCATATGGAGTACTTAAGATAAGTTCTTTCGTGGTAGTCATCGCTAAAGAAAAAGTTGCTTTAAAAGAAACTTGAATAATCATGGAACATAAGAGATATAAACGGCAACTTTAGACCATTTACAACATTTTTATGAAAGACAGAAGTTAAGGTTGGTCTTTAAGAACAAAACTACAAGAGTTGTGAGTACTACTTCGATTAGCTTCGGACGAGGCATTGTGTTCTTATACTATGAACTCTTTCACCTTTTTGATTTGTAAGATCAATTTTTTCTTTTACTCTTATTTTTATAATTGTTTAGAATTTCATTTTATTTTTTGTTTATTAGTTTTATTTTTACATTTTTCTTTATTTATTACTAAATAGATATTAACATTCGATGGTAAAATACACACATACACACATTTAGTGTATTTATTTATTTACATTTCCATTAACCTGCACGCATAGTTTTATGTATTTGTTTACACGTTTCAATGGATTTACAGTAAACAATGTATGTAACGAAGCCTGATTTGACATATAAAAAAGAAAAATATACCCGCGTTCCTTCGTATCTCCGAGATTTGTGAAGCTATCAATTGCCAAGTAATGGAGATATGACAATAGCGACATATTATACAGGAATATGTGAGTGCTCCATTTCCTATAAAGGAGTTGGGGGTGGTACAGATCATTAGGCGAGTAAGAGAGATCCTACACCAGGAGTAAGAGAGTGAAGACAAGCCGGAGCCTACCGAAAATGAAGTGGACAAGAGACAATGGAACTGGTGCCGAATAGAGGAGTCCCCACACCTAGCCACTAGAACACCTAGGACTAACCACCTGGATCACATGCGCGCGTGTAAGGGACTTTTGTCACTTGACTATTTTCCTTGTTACCTCAACTCTCATTCTAAAATATAACTGAAAAATTAAGGCAAAGACATTTTCCTTCCACCATTCAGCCATTTGATTTCCCCCTCTTTGATAACGCCCCCTCTCTAACGCCAACGTTTAGAAGTAGGAATTGAAAAAATTCCTAGCTTCTTTCAATGGATTTGATGAAATTTAGAACAATATTTCTATTCTGAAGAGAGGATTATCTGGAATTCGGTCTTGGTAGTTGAAGAATTAAAAACTAATTTGAAATTAATAAAAAAAAAAAAATTCATCAACCTTCAGCATGACATTAAAAATACAAATAAAACCACTACTTCTCTTTCAAAATACTTGACTACTGACAAACATACTTTCGACTTCTACAAATTCAGACTTCTTGCGGCTGAACCCAACATTGAGAAACGACTTTTAGCTCAGTCTATTCAAATATTTTAGAACGAAACCACATCAATAACAAAACAGACAAGGACTATATTTCTTCAACACGTATTTTTCTTTTTCACTTTTTTCTCTCTCCCTCACTGTAGGTAGTGATGTTTACACGAACCTTCAGCCATTTAATCCCTCTTTTCCTTACACCACTCCTACATCCGTTTCCTGTTCCCTTACCCAACTACAAATAAAAAATTAAAAAATAAAAAACACATCAGTCATGATGTAGACACTATTGAGCACGAGTCTCTCTCTCCATCACACAATTTGGTATGTTACTCTCAGAATATAATAAATAATAATTTTTTCTCTCCCGAATATATTTATTATTTATGTTCATTATCCAGTTTTCATGCATTTTATAGAGTCGATTTTATTGTATCAGAGGTTTATGAAAAATATTTCTGGTTTGTAGAAGTAAATTGTAAGTCAATAAAATCCCATAAAAATTATAAACATTTGGTACTTACGCATTAGGGTGTTGGAGAATTAAGGCATCGACAGGTGTTCTTAAAGAATACGCTGACTTCTAGACGGGGTTTCATTCAGACGGTGATGAGAGCTGCCAGGCTTCGTCAAGAATGCTCACACCGACAACCCCGCACAACATAAATGTTCACTTGTTCGAATCATTTACTTAGTCAACATTTACATTCAAAGATGAATCAATTTTACTAAATTAAAAACGTTACATCAATTAATATATGATGCTGAGTAACTACTCCTCAAATCATTGATTCATTTCCCCAACTGTTAATGCCCTCATAGTGATTCATTATTAGGGTTTAATAAAAAGTTGAAGTCAATAATTGTAAGACTATCTTTTCTGCATCATCTATCAATTGAGGAAATTATTTGAAATTTACTAAAATTAAAACATTAACAAACACAAATATCTCAAAATTTCAAAGATTTTGAAATTGGTCGAAGAAGGGAATTAATTCATTCACTTTGAACAACAATTTGGGTTTTAAAATTCAACACTAAATTCACAATAATAGGGAGTTATCTTTATTTTAGTTATAATTAGCTAATATAATTATAATTAGTTATAATTNACACACACACACACACACACACACACACACACACACACACACACACACACACACACACACACACACACACACACACACACACACACACACACACACACACACACACACACACACACACACACACACACACACACACACACACACACACACACACACACACACACACACACACACACACACACACACACACACACACACACACACACACACACACACACACACACACACACACACACACACACACACACACACACACACACACACACACACACACACACACACACACACACACACACACACACACACACACACACACACACACACACACACACACACACACACACACACACACACACACACACACACACACACACACACACACACACACACACACACACACACACACACACACACACACACACACACACACACACACACACACACACACACACACACACACACACACACACACACACACACACACACACACACACACACACACACACACACACACACACACACACACACACACACACACACACACACACACACACACACACACACACACACACACACACACACACACACACACACACACACACACACACACACACACACACACACACACACACACACACACACACACACACACACACACACACACACACACACACACAGCCACACAGAGGTTCTCATATAGACAAAATATTGACTACAGTGATTTAATTTTTAATTTAAGAAACTAAATAGAAAGCAGATTTTTTATTATATATCCGGTTCAATTTGTCTCCATATCAAGTTTGTCTGAAGTCTGTATATATAAACTATTGACAAACGACATGAAAGCGAGAGATTGTTCTATTTAATAAAATAACATGATTGCAGAATTTTGAGGTATTTATGATTATAAAGGATTGGAATAAATTCGCTAGGGGATGTGGGGTGGAGAGTGGTGGGGGGGGGGGAGGGGGAGCCGTCATTTAACACCGACAATGTTATCAGTTAATTGAGCAGGACAAAGCGAGTGGCTTAAATATGGCATTGTCCGTCCTCCACTCTCTCCCCCACCCCACACACACACTCACCCCGTCCTACTTAATCTTCCTTAGTCAGCTCACAGCGCCCTAGTAAATATCAATTAGCCTTCGCCATTGTTAGAGAAAATTGCTTAATTTATCTATGCAAGTACACATAACCAGTTAGAGTGGATTATCTGCTTGTTTCTGCTTTTTTTAAAAAGGTTTGAGTACAAATTTGTAAAGCAGTTGAAAAATTTTCCAAACCCGTTATTCATTTATTAAAATCGATTGACAGACATTTAAAAAGATAAATTTGTAAATAATACAATTGAGGAAGACACGAAAATAGTTTTCATTATTATGCAATTAAGGTTGAAAGTATAAGAGAGGAAGGGACGATAATTCAACACTGACGTCCTTGAACCATCTCTCCTCGTCATATATCCCACTTATCTACAACAGAACTGAATTGAAGGGCCTTCAGATGGTTGCAGATATGTGAAGGAAAGCTAGGCTTGGATAAGGTTTGAACATATTCACAGTAGTCAATCACTCGTCACTCATAAACAAATATGGTTCTTTAGGAAACCACAAATCACTAAATGTAACTATGCCAGGATCGGTGTTTAGGTGGTTTTGATTACAGGAACGAAACCCACCATAAACAATTCTATAATAATAATATTTTTCATTAACTATAATGTAATTAAAAACAATTCATATACTATTACAAATATTTGAATATTTTAGAAATCTTTCAAACTAATATTCTACTAGTTCTAATAAATATTTTACTAATGCTAATGATAAATTCTATTAAAATTCTACTTGAATTGAAGATATACCTTTATTTCTCTTTTGATTTTAGGAACTAGGCAGACCAATTTAATAATAATTATTCTTTAACAGTTACTGTTAATGCAATACATTTTAAGCTGTTTTTTGTGTATTTTACTTTTTAAATTTTCATTATAGACATGAACAAAATTATTTATACATCCCTCTATAATACTTGGTTATACTCGAAATATAATATAGGATAGTAATTTAATAATGTATCAATTCTCATTTGTAATGACATGAATATTAATGATATTTAAAAATTTCTTATCACGTATTATACATTGCTTACGCATGTTTTGAGTTTTTTACATATGAAGAATGAAACTGCTCTGTGGAATTTAGAAATTCTGGGAAGAGAGACACGTGTACCTGCAGATAATCTTGAATTTATACGAGGCGCGTGTGGGGTATAGACTCAACATGGAATCCGGAACGATAGCTTATCCGCGTTCATTTCCTCTTTGCAGAAGGGTTCGAGTCCCGTCCTGGCAAGCATATGCCCAGTTCCCTTTTACTTTGCAATTACCATCGATCAAAACCACACTGATCCTTACTTTTACTGACAGCATCATGTTTTATGTGTCTGGATATTTTTCACAGCCTGAGGAAATTGAGTCAATACGATATCTGTGTATATTAGATAAGGTTTCATCGAGAAATGATAGCATGCCTAGTACCATTGTTGTTTAGTATGGGGTAGAGATCCTACTTGTTTCCTTTGGAGGTAATATAAAACAAAATAATCTTTATAAAAATAAAAATATCTATCAAGAGATTTTTTAGTGCCACTTATAACGATAACATCTAGAAGAGACCACATTCCAAAATTGATTTACTATCTTTACTAATATGAATGTACAAAATAAAATATGTGGATTTAAAACTGTTAAGTTCATTATTGACTGTCGAACTGTCATTATTAATTACTAATGTTAATAATGTTCCTTTAATGTTAGCATTAATTCCTTATTGTAATTTAAGTTACACCTTTCCAATGAAAATAGAACTTAAATCACCACTTTTTCGGAAAAATCTGTAGTCCGTCACCTCCAGTTTCAGAATGTGTCACTTAATCTAAGATTGCTGTCCGTGTACGTGGCATATGTGCGTTCAATAGTAGGGGTTCACAGATTACTCTCACTTTTTTATAAACAGCTTTAAAGAGTATAAAAAGCTGTGAAAGTGACAGAAACTTGCTATTGGATAACTGGAAAAGTAAGGAGTCTTTTGAATTTTTTTTAAATTTATAATAACGGGATATAAGTAGTTTTTCAATGGATCTTCTAAGCAATAATGCAATTTTAAAAGCTTTAGATGTTCACAATGTCACACTGATGGGCCAAAAAAATATTTACTTCTGTTACAAACATGGTTAAATATTTCTTTCATAATTTCCGGAGAGTTAACATTTTTTGTAAAAAAAAATATTCAATGTATTTCTATGCAGAGTTTAATCTTGTTAAGGGAAGTCTTGTTTGGTGAATCCAGTCTTAGTTTTTTGTGGAGCATTCCCTCGCGTGTCATTTAAAATGAGATTTACTACTAGTGAAATTGCAAATAAAACAGTAGTGAAAATTACTTTTTCCCGTTCTTATAAAAAAAATACTTTGTTTACTACCTCGGCAATATTACCAGAAGAACGAGCATTAAAAAAGGATAGAAAATCACCTATCACGTGCTCCTATTTAGCCAAGGTAGTAAGTTAAAAAATCGAAATATGTCTTTCAAATAACCGATTTAGAAATCACAAAGCATCTTTATTTTTCAAATTGTCCAACTGCAGATTTCGGTAAATTTGACTTTTTTATTTTCTAAAACTGGGTATGTGAAATTTGAAGCCACCTGCAAGCCCCTACTTTGCATACGTGTACAAAAATCTAAAGGTGTCAACCAACTTTTCTCGTACAATTTTTGCTCAGCTCAAATGTTTAGGAAGGAAATGCATTAGGACCGTCTTGAACACCCTGTATAGGGATGACTTTCTTCCCTCATATTTTTTTTAATTTCTGCTAAACTAACGCACATTATTATCTTTGAGGACAGGTTAGTCAGGGATTCGTTCTTGAGAGATGGAGTTTTGGCCTAGATTTCAGGCCTTCATCAGAGCAAATGGGGTGAAGGGGGGAAAGAGACGCCTGCTCTATGGCAACTAAATCATATAATTCTCTCCCCTATCATCCCATTTTCCTCGACGAAGACCTGAAATTTAGGCCGAAACGTTGGCAAAAGATACTTTTTCTTATTTTTTTTTTAATGAGGCAGTTTTGTATTCTTCAGCTACCAAGACCGAATCACAAACGAACGTCTGCTCATAGAGCTTGACGGTCAACAAGATACCACCAAAATAATTATAATGTTTCTGAAATATTACTGAATATAATTAATGTCTTTAAAGTAGAGATAACAGAGTAACATTTTAACGGATTACTTGTTTCTGAGAATTAAATAAACTTCATATGAAAACTGACAGACACTTTACAATACTTTCGAGACAATGTTTATGTTCTTGAAGAGTCATTTGATCCGGACAAGCCCGGGAAACGTAATGAATAAGGGTGGATCATATTCTGGGATATGAGTGACTGGGTGTGTGTCGAGGTCCCTTGCTCAGCGCCAAGCTAGGATCTGAACGGCAGCAGACTGCTTTGCAATTCATATCCTGTTCGCTGGCACTGAGTAGTGCATGTTCTCCTCCCATGTTCTCCGTCCAGTATTAATGAACATCCCCTCGAACACAAAGCTAATCCCAATCAATCATATTTGAAAATCAGCTATTACTGGAGACGGTGTGAGTCGGATCCGTGGGCTCTTTCATTGTTTGTGTTGCCGACAGCATTTGTTTGTCCAGCCTCGTTCATTTAACATAACTGCTCCTTCCATCTTGTTATTTGTCTGTAATTCGCACAGACTGAAACAAGTCCTAATTGATTTCAGCTTACTTCATTCAACACAACTAAAAATATGTTCTACCGCTCTTATTCTTAAGAACGTAAGAAGATAAGAACCCAGTCCAGTAACAAAATTGATTTTCCCGTAGAAAACGGGCTCAATTAGCCTATTAATGATTTAAAAAAAATGAATTAGTCACTTATTGTGTACATAATAAATTTAAATGTATTTTTTGCCAAATATAAGATGGTGTATTTATTATACGAAATTAGAGCATAATAAACCAATGACACTAAAAGTATAAATATTTATAAATTTAACTTCATCAATAAACTATAATATTTTAAAATNTATAATATTTTAAAATATAATTTATAAACAGAATTTATACAATTAGAACGTTCTTACACTCATGAGTAATCCTCAGTAGCTAGGAACTATAACTGTAACTCTACCTGTTATATCAGATTGACCTTACTAACAAGGGGACAAACTGAATCTCTACGTAGGAAGACAAACATTTTATAAATACAGTTATGTCAATCAGCCACAAAATAGTCGACCAAAAAAGTCTGGAATGAAAAAAAGTAAGAAAAATACTTTTAGGCGAGGTTTCGACTTGGAGTGCACACCATTTTCAGTGCTAATGATCTTGGAAGCCCTTGAAGAAGGGAGGAATGATCTGGGAAACCCGGCAAACAAAGCAAATAAAAGTAATGAAGTAAATTAAATTTTAAATTAGTAAAAGTATAATACTTTTTCTAGACCGAAGTGTATGCATTAAAGAATAAATACATTTTTCATTCATGGCTTTTTCATAACTCCTATTTGACTGAAGATAGCTTATCTTATCAACAGCTTGTTGATGTACTCATTCAGTACACAATTAATCTGCCCGTCCACTAACATTTTAGAAGCACAGTCTTGAAGACAGCCCAGGTGACTGAAGTCGCCAAAGAATGGACATGTTTATGTTAAATGATATCAACTATCATTAACTAAAAATTATAGTTATATTTTTTCTTAAGAAGCAAGAGACCCTTCAAACATCTCGCTAAAATTGACGAGAAATGCATAATAACTTTGTACTACCAAACTTTTCCCCCCTCTTTTGAATTAGAAAAATAACGTCTTTATTTTTTTATACAAAGTAAACCATGGCTTTTAATTTATTGGGAAAAATGTTTTACAGATGAGAGGCAGCCTAAACACATTGTATCTCAAAACATATTCCCTTGTGGTTGGAATTCATCCCTTTTACTTTGCCAAATTATCGCTTTCATCGTGTTTATTTCATCAATGTTACTATAAACTTATCACTTTTACTAGCTAATTGAGCCTGAAGAAGTTATCATTGAATTTATCAACGCTTACATTATTCGTATAGTCATCAATATTCATTATTGCTTATTATATTTACGTAAATTATTATTTATTAATTGTTTACTGGTTATTTTTTTTACTTTGTACAGTTTTTAGTAACAAATTACGATTCATTTTTTTAAAATCATGAATTACGTAAATAAGCATTTGAACCAGTCTTAAATATAAATATATTTTTTGGGGTATCAATATTTTGATAAAACAAAATGCCTTTCTTCTTTTTGAAATACTTGAGCAGAGGGAACTGGCAGACGGAAGAAGGAAGTTAAACGGTCTTATTCCTAACAACTGTTAAATAGGTACCTTGAACACCTTCCTACATCTCGTTAGTTATCAATATCTTGTTAACATAACGAGTAGCCAGAAGGAATAGCAGAACCAGTCTCTCGTTAGTGACGTCATTATCAATCTCGATAAGCTAACAATCTTCTTAACTAGAGATCCGCGGGTTGGATAGCTGAGAGGCTCAATAAAGGATTAGGATTAAAATGCTAATTCATAACTTTATGTCATGAGAGCATGGTAAGAGAGACATGCAATATACTAAGAAAGGAGGACATGTAAAGGCTCAATAGCTTTGACGCCCTCAAAACTTGTAAAGAAAATCTAACTCCAACGAGACACCCCAAATAGCGCGGGACGATGTCACGTGTAAGCCCTCAGGAATACATTTTGTATGATTTTCACGCCCGCCTGTATTATTGGCTTAAATGTAAGAGACTCAGAACCTCTTTCAGTGAATTAATAAAAAATCACTTTCAAGCAGGCAGAAATCAAACGAAAAACGCAGCTGTTGAGAACAATTTTAAATTTGTGAGTCTCTTCACATATTTTTTTTTCTATGGATCAACTTTGCACAACAATTTCAAATAGAAATTTTATTTTTCATAGTTAGAATAATTGTAACTATTTTAACTTTTCAATTCCGAATCTATTGTTTAATTAGTCCAAGCTAAGTATGCCGCATTATTTATGCACACGTAAATGATAAATAATATAATTGTTTTCAATTTGGCAACAACTCGAAATAAATATTGCACTCTTATTTGCTTTAAATATTTTGACTGTATCGTCCTACGCGTTACGATGTTGTGCACTGAAAACTGTTTGCGTATGCCTGTGCCTCCCCAGGGTTGCTGGAAACTAATATAACTATAATTTATTTTTTCTTAGTGTTTTTTTATTATTATTAATTTAAACAACATACACTCAGAATATACCAAAATATTTTCCTCATATATATTTTTAAATATTATTTTCAGTATTTTTAAACAATTCTGCTCACAAATTTTTTAATTACTCTAGCGGAATAAGTTCACTAGACTCAGACTATCTGACTGTAAGGAAGAATAATTATTTTATCAAGGAGAAATGACAGTAAAAGGCTTCTAAAAATATTATAAATGTTAGAAGACCTATTAACTCATTTATTCCCAATTTTGAAAAAAAATGAAATCACAAGAATATACAAATTTTTATTTTTAAAGAGCAAAAGTTGAAGCTCTTGAGCCTTTTTTTATTTAGTGTTTCAATTTCTTCGAAGAGATACATTTTGCAAGCAATGAAAGCAGAAAACTTTAATTAGGTATTAAATGTTAAACAGCTTCTCATGATAAGAATTTTTTTTTTAAACACTTTATTTAGAAATTACATCCTACACAGCGTGAATCTTGCAATGTGCTCTCAGAATATATTATAAATAACGTACAAAATAAATTAATATAAAAAAATATAC
>KZ807629.1:49941-95451 GCA_000696205.2 Oncopeltus fasciatus | reverse complement strand
ATATTTTTTTTTAAATTTATTTATTGTATTCGTCATCAAATTACAAGATGTTAGGTAACAGAATGTAATAAATAAAGATTTATTTATTTAAAAAAAAATTAGTAATCGATAAACGATTCATATGCTCTCTGTGAGACATAGAATAAAATGAATAGACTAATAATTAACCTACCAAACATTAAAAAGTTTTCATGGAAAAAAATAAAAACTTAACCAACAAAAATTCTAGCCCTATTGTAAGTTAAACGGCTTATAGCTTGTCTATTCTATTAGGATTCTTGTTGTGATTAAACAGACAACTTGGTTACCATGTGATACTATACATGTCATTGCCTTGGTTTCTTTGAAGGTTTGAGGATGTAATATACTTCTTCTCAAATTTCTGCTTCCAAAGCACTGTGGAGTATAAAAGCGTATCAAACTAGTACCAATTTTCAAGGGAATATGTCGTTAGAATTATTTGGTTGTGCTGCGTTAGGGTTAGATTGAATAGTAAGCCATTCTCATATCACACATAATAGTAAACAATATGTTTTACTATTGCAAGGCAAATTACATAATGGAAAGTTTCAAAGAAGTTTTAAAGTTTATGGAGTATGAACAATGAATATAAACTTTTGTAAATGGAGAGTTTTTTGACCGTAGATATTATCATTAGATTTTTTTTGTTGGGGTTCGGTCAACGTAGATCCAAAAAACTACAAATTTAAAAAATGTGCATTTTTTAAATTATCTGCCAATGTTTTGGCATATATTGTGAGCCATCTTCAGGGCTATCATAAAGGTGAGAGGGGATGTTGTGTCACTAAGATCCCATTTTCATGACTGGGATTTTTAGTCCCTACCTTGACTGAACCCTAACAAAAAGTATCTAATGATAATAATTACCACCCCCCAAATTAGTTTTTTTTTTAGTTTTCAATGTTCATAACATGTTAAAAATATCGGTTAAACAGAATGCAAATAAAGAAATTAAGAATTTAATACCTATCTGTTAAGATGTGCCTAATTTTACTTGAGCTTGACCAATCTAATCTAACGGGGTTAAATCGGAAACTAAGAGATTATATCAAGTTAAAGGAATGATATGGGGCAATGTAGGTTATATGATTAAAGAAAAGAAATCTGAGAGTGCAGGGCTTAACAGTTTTTCAAAATCTTGAAGAAATTGTATTGATATAATTTACGCGAGCTGACTAAATTCATAAGAAATAGATCCCCCACACTAACGGAGATGACAATTAAATGCTTGGAGGAGACAATGAAAGTCCATTCCAAGGTTTCATCTCTTCTAGTGGTTAGGCACTTTTCCTTCATCTACATTCCATTGTTTCTCTAACATATCTGCCATAGAAATTATAATTAACATTATCCCTTTTACTTTATTAAATCGCATAAGTATTCAAATGCCAAACCAGTAGAATATTTGGCATTCGATATTAAATATAAAAATTCGTAATCTAAGCAGATTTACCATGTTTTATTAAAAATAGATTAAGAGTAAATAAAGCGTTAGTTTACGCTTTCTCTTTACGAAGAAACAATGAGTGCATAAGTTGTGTGTACAAAAGCCTACTTACACGAGTAGGACAAGAATGAATCAGTGTAGATTCTAGATGGCGCAATGCACGACCTAAAACCTATAAACTTATCAAAATGTATTCTAAAAGCATTTGACTTTTTTATTCTTATGTTTTAGATGGTGGACATAATAAGTGTGTGAAGGGTGAAATTGAAGTTCATGAAGTCATGAGTTTTTTGACACATTAAGTGTGTTTAATACATAATTAAAAAATCAATCCCCTAGCACATTTTATCCAAAAATAATAGGCAGAACAATTTATATTCGAAATGAAACATTTTCATCCTTTTTTTAGTATGGTACAAACCATAGCTTTTAAACTTAGCGATGGATAACCAATCACTCAGTAAGAAACCATTAAAGCGACAGTTGAGGAATTCTTCTATCCAGGTTCCACTTATGAGAATTGTTGATGATTTCTTTGGAAAGGACATAGATGCCGATAGGAGAGCGCTCTGTCTTTGGCCAGGGTGACCAAGATAAGGGTGGTTTCCCACTCCTCTTACTCCCACTTGTAAGGGAAGAAAGCTACCTCCTGCCGCATCACAAAGAGACTTGCCGTTATTTCAGCAACTAATGTTCTATTGGAGGAAATATGATTGCGCCTGGAATACTTATATTTCTTTTCAAGATAAATCCTAGCAGAAAAAAGGAAAGATACAATGAAAGCCAATTAAGGCGTTATTGAAACAGGATTCATGAAAAACCAAATATTATGTTTAATGATCATTTTTAGAGACGCTAACAATTCAGTAATGTAATTTGGATTGTATCACTAATTTAAAGATTTTAAATTGTTAATGTATAATTTTTCTAGTCGAATGGGTAAAATAAACAGGTCAAGGACGTCTACTGTTATTTAATAATAAAAAAAAGATAAATAATAGAGAAAAAAAATCTAATGCCTAACTCAGATCTGTTAGCATGGTGAGTTTTCCAATATTACACATGCCTCAAGAAAATGATTTTTGCCATTGAATGAAATAGAAGTAAGGAAAGAAACAAATTCTTAATAAATATTTAGAGTATTGTATTATTACCAGTTTCAATTACAAGACTTCTGTATTGATAATAAATGTATTAAAGTAATAAACTANTTATGTATATAAAAAAATAATATAGTACGCACTGGTATATTCTGAACCGGATATACATGGAAGTGTTGCGGCTTCAAGTCCCAGTCTATGCAGGCTATTAAATCTGAAAATGCCTTTTCACGAGAGCTTATAATATAAGAGGGCATTTACCCTTTATCAAAAACTCCTATCGTTGATACGTGTACATGTGTGTATTGCGCGCATATGTGTGTGTAAGTTGTATGCATTCTGGCGCTAAATATTCTCTCTGCACCATGAGACTTGAAGTTTACAATGAGTGTAAATTATAAAATAGGGGCAGTACTTACATCTGGATATAAGTATTTCTTTTTAGATGTTGTCTTACCTAAAACCGGGAAGAAGAAATAATTATGCAAAAATATTAAAATTAAAATAAAGTTTCTAAATTAAGAATAATGTATTCATACATAGATTTTTCTTCCAAGAATACTTCTAATTACCGCTTCGTCGAGTAAATAAATATAAATATGACAATGCAAGTAAATGAATAAATGCACAAGACAATAAATGGTCAATTCAAACCATAACTCATAGATATGTTCGTATTGAGATACAGAAATATAAATTCGTTATTGAAAAAGACATCTTCAGTTGTCCAGCATAAAAACTAATGGACGCTATTCAATATTTACATTACTTGCTTAGAATAGTTTACTAAATTACATTTTTTTTTCTTTAACCAGAGACTTTAATCGAAATGTCTATGCGTATTTATATTTGCATGGCCCTTAGTGAGCTAATTCGTAAGCAAGTAGGTAAATATTATCGAATGAAATGGCTTAGAATTCTGCATTAGGATTGATTAAATTTTATTATAATAAAGCCAGCAATAGTTGCTTATATGTTATTAATTATTTATTATTAAAACCAAACATTAAAAAGTTTTCATGGAAAAAAATAAAAACTTAACCAACAAAAATTCTAGCCCTATTTTAGGGATTTATATAACATATATCATGAAATATTATTGATAATGATTTATAACATATAAATTACAAGTTGAACCCAATTTTAAAGAAATTAGTAGATTTTTGGAAAAAAAAAATATGATACGCTATTGTTGAACCAGATGTCAAGCCATTCTTCAGATTCTGAAGATGTTCACTACGCAAAAAATGTAAACCCTCAGTCTTTTCATTGCCGGCTAACTATTTTCACCTGAAAATTTGCATTAGCTGGTGTCTGATATTGATTAGGGCGAGGAATGGAGGAATATCCATTTACAAGGTAGGTTCATTGAGGAGTAATGGTTACCATAGTCTATTGGGTGGGAAGCCGCCTCAGACACGAGAGCTGACTAACAGATTGCCAAATTAACAGTTACCTGCTAATGGGATTTACTCGGTAGATATGGTATTGCTAATAGGAAGTGGAATATCAACTTAGTGTTTCGGCGGACTTCTTTGACCAAAATCAATACAGTAACTGGTTTAGAGAATTATGTGAATCTGTATTCTTCTAGGATAACTGATAAGATTATTAGATAGAGAGAGGTCCCAGACCAGAGGAGCCGATTTGTATTGCATGATTAACAGTCACTCGCTAATAAAAATTACTAGGTTAAAATGCCTGGGAAGTTTGCTGAGAATTAACAGTGAACTTCTGAGGGCATTCTCAATATGTGAGTCTCATTTCCGAAGTCAATATAACACCTAAACCAGGACATGGTGTGTATCTCTCCTTGGGTCATTATTGGGTAACATGAGGATATTGCCAGGAGAATGGTTTCAAACACTGGACGCAGATTTACACATTGTCTATTAAACAGTAACCAGCTAATTACAAGGGGGAGTTCGCTGGTCGGAATCGGAAAGTCTCGAAAACGGCGGACTTGTTTAGACGAGTGGGGTTCAGTCCGAAAATCAGTATAATAGTGAACGAGGAAATGATGAGCATCTGTACTCTACGCATACATGTAATCCTTGATCTATTGAAGTGTAATCATATAATGTTAGCTGAAAAGCAGCCTTAAGCACTAGGCACCGATTTACAAATAATCTAATTGAAAGTCACCAACTAATGTCAACTATTAATATAAAATTTCTGATCGGGAATGGGACTTCCGCTAAGTGTTTAAAGTTTCTTCGGGCTGGGCTTCTCCGAGCACTCTCAGTGAGTAAGCTTCAGGCTCGAAATCAATGTAATAGCTGAATGGGCTCTGTACTGTGTACGATAAATTAAATATAGACTACTGGGCAGAGAGCGGCCTGAGGCAAGATAAGCTGATGGACATATCGATTGATATTTACTGCGCTCTTATCTGAGCATTTTCAATGAGTGAGGTACAGGCCGAAAATCAATATAATAGCTAAACGAGGACAGGGTGAGTATCGCTCTTCTCTTCGGCTCATTGTTATGAGAGGTAACGATAGACTATTGGGTGGGGGAGCCGCCCCAGACACTAGACGCTGAAGGAGGACGTGCTTCAGCACAACCCTGCATGGTCTTGAGAAGGGCAAACTTGGCTCTTCCGGGAGAGCTTTCAACCACCTCGAGCTACTTTACTATCTGAGTAAGAAATTAAATTAATTCTTGAATGTATAGCCGTCATGTGACCAAGGAGACTAATGTAGTTAGCATTTTCAATATCAATCTATTTTATTAGAACATTTAAAAGGTTTATAATCCTCTGGATTGTTCATTGTTAGCACTAGTTTTGCTTTTTTACTTCAGTGCAGTTAGGTTTAGTTTGTGGTATCTATTTAAATGCTCACAAATAATGTAAATAAATGCCTAAAATGAAGCAAAGGACATCAGATAATGAATAAAGATCAACATTCACTAAAAATATAGGATGTACATGGAAATTAGACAGGACGCAGCTCAGCTATTTTGGTACAAATTACACCATACACTTAAGATAGAGTGCCAGATTTTTAAGATTAGGATAAAAAAAAATTACGGGTATGCTGCCGAGAAGAAGATAGGTATTTTCTGATAATTATTATTCCTTTCTGTAGATATCTGAATTAGCAGAAGCAGAACAAGGTATATATACATATATATATATTATATATACAAACACAACAAATAAAAATGGTATAAAGAATAAGTTGGGAGCACCTGAACTGGGATGACAATTAGTTCAATCACATGAGCCCACTTATATTAGAGGGGAAGACCCTTGACAAGGCCTATAAATCCTGTATTTCCTGGTGCCCAGAACCTGGAATTCTCTCCTGAAATAAGACAGCGGGACAGTGGTTGGCGTTTGGAACGTCCCGGAAACTGGACCGAGGCACCTACCAAATTTTGAAACCCAGGGATGAGTTGTCAGGCCACAGATTACATCTATCTTTTAATACTCTTGGAGAGGGTTGGAGATCTCGGCGTTACTATGCTGAGTATTAGGATTATGTTGCCTGGAAGTTTGGCTGGTTTTTACTGGCAAAGTTTAATTCCCTCTGTGAGAGGAGTAACTGTACTGATAGAAATCAAAGGTCGGATTTGTCTGTTAATCTTTCTATAAATTACATTCACAAACAAGCCAAGATTATATGTTAAAAATCCGAAAAATTTGGGTTATTAATGCAACATTTGTTTTTGGACGTGGAAGAAATGAAATTATCTGAGACTCTTGAATGTAACTCTTCAGATGGCATCTATTCCTTCATAACAAAATTAAGTATCTAATTCAGACAAAGCCATAATGTATTTATTAGCTACCAAAGAGCTGAAAAATCCTAGCTTGCATTTACCAATGCCCTATTCTGTATAATATATTAAGTGGAACAAAAATATTTTCTATTGGAAATATTTCCTAAGGAAAAAAAAATAAGGGCCGCTAATATTATAATATAACATACAATAACAATACTTCAAAAAACTGAATCAAATTTATGGCTTACGTCGTAACTGAAACCCATTTAAGTATAATAATAATAATAGACACAACCTGTCATTATAAAATAAATTAACGTCATTAAATTTCAGAATTTTAACAAAAATTTTATGTTATGTTACGTGAATTAGGCACAACTTAGCAATGCATTATGTTCAGGAATGTCTAAGTGGCACATTGTAGTTCATATGTCTAATTCTAATTTGGTCATCAGCAATGAAAAGCCACTGAAACAAAATTTATCTTGTCCACTGGTTTTTATTACCTACACACCCCACCTTTTTTAAACGCCTCGTGTAACCAACCATTCAGAAACATAAAGGGAGAGGCTATCTAAAGGTAGTTACCCTATTCTGATGACCCATGACCCTGGACATGCTTTTATTTCTCGATACAAACATACTCTTTGTAGGAGCCGGTTCCCCTCAGTTATGTCAGTGCTTCTTACTCTCGCATCAATTATGTAGAGCAATCAAGAGATCAAGAACAAGTATAACTTTTCCCTTGAAGAACATAAATGAAGAGAGATTTGAAAAATAGATCTTATCTTATTCTCAACAATTATTTCTTGGCTGAGATAATTCTAAAGTCTTAAGAGATGAAGTAAAGGAAAAGCCGCAGAAAGCAATCCCAATTATTACAAAATATATTTGAAGTTTACAGTTTAAGCTACATCAAACGACTAAAACAAGCTGGAAGAGCATTGTCAAGAGACTGGCTGATAAGAACTGAAAGAGAAAAGTCATTTCGCTACCGTACCAAGTCACATTTCAAATTAGCTAACGGAAATAAACAATTCCCATTCCTTCATCGAACCTCTTTCAGAAATACATAATATTACTTCAATAAAATAAATTTTCGCAGAGGAATATTTAGAGAATGCATTGGTAAATGAACAAATAATTTAAATACTAATACAATTCTGGACAACTTCAAAGTTATATATATCTACACACTCATACAAACATACACACATATATGTATATATAAAATTCTGTTTATCTTAAATTTCATAAAATCAGCAATAATTGAAGTATTATTTGTATCTTACGGTTGATAGAGAGATCTATTAAAAATTAATTCCCAAAAGATGTGTAAGATATCTTCTTTATGTAAATTACGTTTTCTAATATTTTTTAAAGAGTAATCTTATGAAAAATACCATGGAGGGAACTAAAATCAATAAAATGCAATGCTTAATTAAAAAATGAAAAATATGTTAACCAATAATTATAAATTAAGCATTAATTCTAAAAAAGGTCGAAGTTAATGAGGTATCAATAAATAATGCTATTAAAAGTTAAGGATGTACATAAATTGTGATGAGAACTAGCAGCAGCTAATAATTGTGAGGGTAAAAAGCTATTCTTCCTCTGTTACTCTCATTTAATATCATAAATTGGAAAAATAATAAGGCAGAATGATCTGTCCTAATGTAACAAGGGGTTGTCTCAGCCACCAATTCAAGCAAAAATAAAAATACATCGAGAATACTGTATTTAATGTCATTATATTGTACTTATTTATGTCTTCTTAGGGTTAAAATCCTTTATTTGCTAAAATAAATTTAAAAAAAGTATAATATCTTATTATAAACTAAGATATTGTTTTCCTTTAGGTTTGTGAAATTAAAAAAAAATTGTCTTGCATGGAATAATTTAAGCAGCGAGATAAACCAACTTTTCCTAGGAGGGATTATAAATTTTAATTATTATTACATCTGAATAAAAGAAGATAGTTTGTTTCTGTTGGGTGCGTGTCGTTATGTTATTTATAATATATATATCTGTGGCACCTGTGCATAGTGGGCTAAGTGCAAAAATTACGATTTTAGGAAACCTGAGTTGAATGTTATAAAAGTTTTTCAAAATCGTCCAGTTAAAAAAAATCTAATTTGTGGGGCCCAAACTCTTACACATTACAAGTACATTTCTACTTATGTTGGTAAGGTATGTTTCAATTCTTGCCAATATTTTAATATTTAATACTAATCGTTCCAAAAAAATCTAACTCTTAGCCTGCATTACACTAATTGATTTTGTGTGAAATGGGCCAAGTGATTAATGTTAACGTGATTGACCTCTGAAAACCAAGCGCTTAACAAATTTTCCGGGTTGAGAAAAATTAGGTATAGATAAAATAATATTTTTCCTTTTTCAAAAATTTATTTTTGACATTTTTTATATAAAAAAAATATAGAAAATAAAATGACATACTCAGCATGCCTAATCTTTTCGTGCCATACATAGCAATATGTTTGATTTTGGTCACAATCAAATACCGTTAGGTTGAAAGTTCATAACCTTATAATACCTATAGTAGAAAGATACTGAGTTCATTAACAATGGAGTTGCCAGACACTGTTGTAAATCAAAAGTTATAGTTTTCTTCGACGGATCATTTTTCGAAATTTCTTTGTATTTTTGCTTTTCTGCGTACGTTTGATCAGCGAGCAGTTGATGTTCATCAAGAATAGTAAGTCATCTCTAGCTGCCCTCAATTCTAGTGTAAGTCTATCACAAGTAGCGCAGGTGTCAATTTTGGGGTTTTTATGAACAGTTTAATTTCGTGAAAATTTTTCCGAAATACTTCAAATGAAGTAAATATTTTATTTTGGTTGTGGTTTTTTATCCCACGTAAATTATAAACAATTCATGAGAGGGAACAGAATAAAAATTCATTAGCATACCGGCCCGGATAGCAGGAGATCCAGGTTCGATTCCTGGCGAGGACAGATAGATTTTTTTATTCTGTTCCTTCAAATGAAGCTGCTTTTGCTTCGTCCTAACTTCGAAGTTTTTCGATATTCTTCATGAAGCATCGTGATGGTCAAATGCGGGGGTATAAAATTTTTTGAGCAGCGTCTAGAATAGTGGCTCTCATAGGCAGGAATTTTGTTTAGAAATTCTTTAACATCCTTTTTTAGAATTTCACATCGACCTTCGGAAGGTGGGCCTCCTCGGCGATCTTGGCATACGATTCCTGATAAAGAATGTTGTTTATTCCTAATAGCAGTCGAAATGAATCGTTTAGTTTCTCCAAAAAGGTTTAAAAAGCATTTTCGGCAAATCTTTATCCGTTCGCAGTCAATTTCAACGTTATATTCTCCCGTGATCTGCCTCCTGGCCGTTGATCTTGATCTTTTAGGCTCTTGAAAGTTTAGAAGTCCCGCAATATAGGCCAGCCTTCTGTGATAATCTCCTATATTCCAATATTCCTGAAATAATTGTTCCCTTTTTTTAACATTGATTAAACTTGAACATTTGTTCCGGCACTCGCCCAGGTCTGTTCTTTCTCTGTTCTTTACAGTTTTCCCAGACTTAGTGGTATATCCCTTTCCCGTGTTACGCTTCCTTTTTCGTTCCTCTCGTTTTTCTCGCGTGTCTCCTTTCAATCCTCGTTTTCTCAAAGTCCCCTTTTTGGTTAAATTACTGTTGGATGGGTTACTTGGTAGAGAATCGGAGTTACTTTCGACCTCACTGTGGTTATCATTTCTGCCATTGGCATTATCGGTCTCTAGATTCGCAAAGCTGCTCGAACCTTTAAAAAGAATTAACACCGTTACCCATCAGCATTCAAGAAACTAGTTAATTTTTTTTTGTACCAGAAAAATTAATATTTTTGGCATAAGTGTATAGGTAAGTAGGTACTCTTAAAACAATTGTATCAATAATTAACTTTCCGAAGAAACTATAATCTAATTCTAAATTATTTACTTACTTTTGCGAGTTGTATTCTTAGTTGCTTGTTTTATTTTAATTCTGTTTGAGTGGGAAGGAAGTTCACCATCGTCGAAAGATAGATGGTGGTCTTTATCTTTTTCAATATCAAAATCAGGATCGACATCCGAATCGTCGGAGTTCGAAAACAGTTTCCTGAATTCCTCAGCAATAGAAGGTTAAATTACACAATAAAATAAAAAGTAATAGTTCAAGGGAGCTTACAAGGAGAAGCAATATTTGATTTCATTATCAATTGCGTACATTTTGAAAGCATTGATAACAAGAAGAGTGAACACAATCGCGTCATGCGAGATACTAAGATTATTTTACAAATTCGAAGGCAGCCCTTCCTTTTATGGGAGGAAGGGGATTTTAAGAAAAGGAAATTAGAAGGGACTGCGAGGAATACTTAGAAAAATTAAATCATTAACATGTTATAGGAAAAGTTGCATCCTGTTTTTGTGACTAGCAGGCCATGTGCCTCATTTGAAGAAAAAAAAAATACACTTGTGCAAAACGAGCTTTCTTTAAATAAGCAATGACATAGCCCACATTTCACTAAGTATGTTGTAAAATCCTTTCGTGCAAAAGGGGCTTAGTAAACATGACTCGCTTTTCACAAGTAAAAGTTTCAGATTGGAGTATGAGCTCACAATTCACAACGGAGTATCCTTCATTGCAATGGACGAAATACTAAGCCCGTTAGACACAAGAAAAGAGAAAAAAAATTTCGATTCTAAAGATGTAGATAGCTTGAAATTCACAAAATTCGACTTAGCCCACTATGCACAGGTGCCACAGATATATATATTATATATATGCCAGATTGCATACAAATTACACACACACATGTACACATATCAACGATAGGAGTGTTTGATAAAGGGTAAATGGCCTCTTGTATTTTTGTATTTTGCCCTCTTATAAATAGATTGAAAAGCCTGCATAGACTGGGACTTGAACCCGCATGACTTGCATGTATATTCGGTTTAGAACTACTATATTAATCTTAATATATATATGTATAACATAGCAATATGTTNCACACACACACACACACACACACACACACACACACACACACACACACACACACACACACACACACACACACACACACACACACACACACACACACACACACACACACACACACACACACACACACACACACACACACACACACACACACACACACACACACACACACACACACACACACACACACACACACACACACACACACACACACACACACACACACACACACACACACACACACACACACACACACACACACACACACACACACACACACACACACACACACACACACACACACACACACACACACACACACACACACACACACACACACACACACACACACACACACACACACACACACACACACACACACACACACACACACACACACACACACACACACACACACACACACACACACACACACACACACACACACACACACACACACACACACACACACACACACACACACACACACACACACACACACACACACACACACACACACACACACACACACACACACACACACACACACACACACACACACACACACACACACACACACACACACACACACACACACACACACACACACACACACACACACACACACACACACACACACACACACACACACACACACACACACACACACACACACACACACACACACACACACACACACACACACACACACACACACACACACACACACACACACACACACACACACACACACACACACACACACACACACACACACACACACACACACGCACACGCACTCAACACATAAACTCAAATCAAATTTATTGAAAAGATATCCTCATTTTGGACTAAATATGTCAAGAAATAATCAAAGTTCGTGCTCCACAGTTAATCCATGTTATTTTGTGCTGTATTTGTATATTTATTTTGGAGAATATTTAGGTTTCTCTTAAAAATTATAAGCCACAAGTTCTAAGGTATTATTTGTTTTATTTTAACAAATAAGAAATTAACTGAGTGGAATTAAACCAAATCACTTATATTGTAGAAATTTTTCTAAATTTTGTTGTGAAAAAAATGAAATTATTAGTTTCTCATTTGACTTTTTTAGTTTAAATAACTAAAAAAAAAAATAAATAAAAGAAAAGTTAATATATGTTAGCTTGCATGTGTTGGTATTTGTGTGTTCCAAGTTGTTAATATAGTTCTGCAAATTTATTTGACTAATATTTTTATATTGTAATTTTCCATTACTAATTATTTAAATAGTTGCATAAGTCTATATGCTACACAAAAGAGATAAAATGAAATTATGCATTAGCTATATGTGCAAGATAAAATTTTTGAATTAATTTGAAATGCAGTGTTATCTATCTTGGCTAAATGTATGAATATATTGTCATATATGGTTTTGGTGAACTAACCTCTAATTTATGTGCTTTAATTTATTAATTTTTATAACCTTGTTATTGTTTTTCAACTTTTTTTCTTTACCAAATTATTATATTTTCTTTTGTAAATGCTTAGTTTTTGAGCAGTACACACACACACACACATACACTCATAAATATACATACTTAATTGGAGAATCATTGAATCTTAATTAGGTTAAAAGTGTCAAACAAATGTGACCTCTTAGCAATGTCAGTTGCTGGGTTGCTTAGGAAGGACAAACATTCTATACTGCTTTTTGTTTTCTCCTCCCCCCACCCTTCTTTTTTCATATTATTTTTAAGTTAGATATAAAATTTTAGATTTAATAAAGTTCATATTCCCTTAGTGTATATTTAGTAATTTTCTATCTTTGCCTTTCATTTTTCTGTTCGTTGTACATTTGCAGTGGTATAAAACTCAGTATGAAGTAAGTCCCCTATTCTGAGTTCATTATTCTTAATTTAATTTGTTATGCATAACAAGTTTGTTATTATTTTACAATCATATTAATAGTATGATATAATTTTACAATCACATTAATAAGTTAAATCCTGGTATTGGGAGTGGGGTTTTACTTTAAACTTGACACTTAATTTAAAACGTTTTTAAAAATACAATAATCATAATTTTTAAGGTGTAATGAATCCCATTACTTATATTATTTAAAAAATATGCAAGAAATATTCAATATTACTCTGTTATTAATACCAACATAAAGAGTGGCTTAACATGGAAAACTCTTTTTCAAATATTCTTTAACTATAATGCTGAGAAATTTGTTTCATTTACTCAATTTCTGCATTATATACTTTTAATGTACTTACTTTTTCTTACCCTACAATTTGTATTATTTTTATTAAATGGATAAAATAATCTTAACTGTATACTTTTATAAATTTGTTGTATAATCTTGGTAATCACAGGTTTTCTTACCTTATCTCTGTCAATTATCATAAAATTATGTCAATTTTCGTAAAAATCTATTCTATTGTTTTGTTATTAAACCTGTTCACTTTTATTATTAATATGAATTATTTGAGGGGTAGATTATTATAATGAAATTGATAATACTCAGGTAATTTTAAAGTATAGTTTTTTTTTACATTTTATAATAAAATAAATAATTATAAAGTTTTGATGCAAAGATAGTATTAGAGTAACGTTAATATTCCTTCTTGTAACTGCAATCATATACCTCTAATCCAGATTTTAACAAGTGAAAGTTAGAAGACTAATTTGAAAAATAAATAATAATTATTGTAATAATTTTTTGGAAGTGACTACATCTATAGGAATGAAGTTAGTTGAGAATATGTGAAGTGAATTGTGTTCTTAATCTGGCTCATTAATCATTGATTCAGTATTAAAGTAGTTTGTTTTTTCTGCTTTAAAAAAAAAGAAAGAAAAAAGAAAGAAAAAGACTGCTTCTATTTAAAAGAAAGTACTAAAGAAAATTACAGTTGGAGAGACCTATTAGACGAGAGGGTAATGGTTTTTTGTAGGGGGGGGAGGGTAATAAGATAACTCGATGCGTAATTATTTCCGTAATATTCTGTTACGTAACCAATTGGAAGTATCCCCTAGGCAGAGCCAGTTGATGAGGACCAGAATTGTCGAACTACATACTCGGTCGGCGCATGTAAAACTTGTGAGCATCGCTATTTGGAATGCAGAGTTAGTTAGCAACGCTGAAGATGTCGATCGATATCTGTGGAAATGAAATCCTACGGGATCTACAGCCGAAATTGTTACCATTCTTACAGAACTAAATCCTAGGTCAGGATCTCTTATTATTGAACCAGGAACGTAGAACTTACACATATTCTTAATCAGCCCATCCACAATGGATGTTAGCAATCACATGTAGATATGTAAACGACCGTGTCTCACATGTTCCTTATACTGGTCCATTCCCAAACTTGTTTCACTCACCTGAGTCTACTTTCTTCCGACTTCAAGACATCTCTGTATCTTGCTCTCAAAAATTAGTCGCAGTAGACAGTACTTTGAGTTTTTCATAATATGCGAGGAAGAAAAACTGTTTTTTCTTCTCATTTTTTTAATGTGGTAGAAACATCTTATTATAACTCATTCTGCTTATAACTCCTCGTTGGTCACTATATTCTTTAATGGAATCCTAATCATTGTTTTGTTGGTCCACGTTATGTATGCTTCTAGCCTATTAATTGATAATTCTTTTAATGATCACGTTTTGACGCCATGGAAAAAAACAGACAATGCACTTTGTGTAACTCTTTCTTAAATTCCCTAATCTCGAATCGTAAGCATATTCTTGAATTTGAGACAGTAGTTTGAAGACTGCTTCAATCCTAAATTTTCTTGTTGGTATATCAATCCTGGTACAGTCAATTACCAATGGATTTACGGCAAGTAACCCTTTATCACACTAGATTTTGTTTAAAGCTGAGGTTTATTGCAATAAATATATTAATTGTTTCCTGAAGGTCAATAATGCAAGTCTGCAATCAATTCTGAATCACATGCATAACTGATAGTAATAATACCACATTTAATGCTGGTAAAAAAAGGCCATATAACATTAAACAGATTAAATTTTAATATTAATTATTATAGGTTGAAAGTTCATAACCTTATAATACCTATAGTAGAAAGATACTGAGTTCATTAACAATGGAGTTGCCAGACACTGTTGTAAATCAAAAGTTATAGTTTTCTTCGACGGATCATTTTTCGAAATTTCTTTGTATTTTTGCTTTTCTGCGTACGTTTGATCAGCGAGCAGTTGATGTTCATCAAGAATAGTAAGTCATCTCTAGCTGCCCTCAATTCTAGTGTAAGTCTATCACAAGTAGCGCAGGTGTCAATTTTGGGGTTTTTATGAACAGTTTAATTTCGTGAAAATTTTTCCGAAATACTTCAAATGAAGTAAATATTTTATTTTGGTTGTGGTTTTTTATCCCACGTAAATTATAAACAATTCATGAGAGGGAACAGAATAAAAATTCATTAGCATACCGGCCCGGATAGCAGGAGATCCAGGTTCGATTCCTGGCGAGGACAGATAGATTTTTTTATTCTGTTCCTTCAAATGAAGCTGCTTTTGCTTCGTCCTAACTTCGAAGTTTTTCGATATTCTTCATGAAGCATCGTGATGGTCAAATGCGGGGGTATAAAATTTTTTGAGCAGCGTCTAGAATAGTGGCTCTCATAGGCAGGAATTTTGTTTAGAAATTCTTTAACATCCTTTTTTAGAATTTCACATCGACCTTCGGAAGGTGGGCCTCCTCGGCGATCTTGGCATACGATTCCTGATAAAGAATGTTGTTTATTCCTAATAGCAGTCGAAATGAATCGTTTAGTTTCTCCAAAAAGGTTTAAAAAGCATTTTCGGCAAATCTTTATCCGTTCGCAGTCAATTTCAACGTTATATTCTCCCGTGATCTGCCTCCTGGCCGTTGATCTTGATCTTTTAGGCTCTTGAAAGTTTAGAAGTCCCGCAATATAGGCCAGCCTTCTGTGATAATCTCCTATATTCCAATATTCCTGAAATAATTGTTCCCTTTTTTTAACATTGATTAAACTTGAACATTTGTTCCGGCACTCGCCCAGGTCTGTTCTTTCTCTGTTCTTTACAGTTTTCCCAGACTTAGTGGTATATCCCTTTCCCGTGTTACGCTTCCTTTTTCGTTCCTCTCGTTTTTCTCGCGTGTCTCCTTTCAATCCTCGTTTTCTCAAAGTCCCCTTTTTGGTTAAATTACTGTTGGATGGGTTACTTGGTAGAGAATCGGAGTTACTTTCGACCTCACTGTGGTTATCATTTCTGCCATTGGCATTATCGGTCTCTAGATTCGCAAAGCTGCTCGAACCTTTAAAAAGAATTAACACCGTTACCCATCAGCATTCAAGAAACTAGTTAATTTTTTTTTGTACCAGAAAAATTAATATTTTTGGCATAAGTGTATAGGTAAGTAGGTACTCTTAAAACAATTGTATCAATAATTAACTTTCCGAAGAAACTATAATCTAATTCTAAATTATTTACTTACTTTTGCGAGTTGTATTCTTAGTTGCTTGTTTTATTTTAATTCTGTTTGAGTGGGAAGGAAGTTCACCATCGTCGAAAGATAGATGGTGGTCTTTATCTTTTTCAATATCAAAATCAGGATCGACATCCGAATCGTCGGAGTTCGAAAACAGTTTCCTGAATTCCTCAGCAATAGAAGGTTAAATTACACAATAAAATAAAAAGTAATAGTTCAAGGGAGCTTACAAGGAGAAGCAATATTTGATTTCATTATCAATTGCGTACATTTTGAAAGCATTGATAACAAGAAGAGTGAACACAATCGCGTCATGCGAGATACTAAGATTATTTTACAAATTCGAAGGCAGCCCTTCCTTTTATGGGAGGAAGGGGATTTTAAGAAAAGGAAATTAGAAGGGACTGCGAGGAATACTTAGAAAAATTAAATCATTAACATGTTATAGGAAAAGTTGCATCCTGTTTTTGTGACTAGCAGGCCATGTGCCTCATTTGAAGAAAAAAAAAATACACTTGTGCAAAACGAGCTTTCTTTAAATAAGCAATGACATAGCCCACATTTCACTAAGTATGTTGTAAAATCCTTTCGTGCAAAAGGGGCTTAGTAAACATGACTCGCTTTTCACAAGTAAAAGTTTCAGATTGGAGTATGAGCTCACAATTCACAACGGAGTATCCTTCATTGCAATGGACGAAATACTAAGCCCGTTAGACACAAGAAAAGAGAAAAAAAATTTCGATTCTAAAGATGTAGATAGCTTGAAATTCACAAAATTCGACTTAGCCCACTATGCACAGGTGCCACAGATATATATATTATATATATGCCAGATTGCATACAAATTACACACACACATGTACACATATCAACGATAGGAGTGTTTGATAAAGGGTAAATGGCCTCTTGTATTTTTGTATTTTGCCCTCTTATAAATAGATTGAAAAGCCTGCATAGACTGGGACTTGAACCCGCATGACTTGCATGTATATTCGGTTTAGAACTACTATATTAATCTTAATATATATATGTATAACATAGCAATATGTTNCCTCCCCCCACCCTTCTTTTTTCATATTATTTTTAAGTTAGATATAAAATTTTAGATTTAATAAAGTTCATATTCCCTTAGTGTATATTTAGTAATTTTCTATCTTTGCCTTTCATTTTTCTGTTCGTTGTACATTTGCAGTGGTATAAAACTCAGTATGAAGTAAGTCCCCTATTCTGAGTTCATTATTCTTAATTTAATTTGTTATGCATAACAAGTTTGTTATTATTTTACAATCATATTAATAGTATGATATAATTTTACAATCACATTAATAAGTTAAATCCTGGTATTGGGAGTGGGGTTTTACTTTAAACTTGACACTTAATTTAAAACGTTTTTAAAAATACAATAATCATAATTTTTAAGGTGTAATGAATCCCATTACTTATATTATTTAAAAAATATGCAAGAAATATTCAATATTACTCTGTTATTAATACCAACATAAAGAGTGGCTTAACATGGAAAACTCTTTTTCAAATATTCTTTAACTATAATGCTGAGAAATTTGTTTCATTTACTCAATTTCTGCATTATATACTTTTAATGTACTTACTTTTTCTTACCCTACAATTTGTATTATTTTTATTAAATGGATAAAATAATCTTAACTGTATACTTTTATAAATTTGTTGTATAATCTTGGTAATCACAGGTTTTCTTACCTTATCTCTGTCAATTATCATAAAATTATGTCAATTTTCGTAAAAATCTATTCTATTGTTTTGTTATTAAACCTGTTCACTTTTATTATTAATATGAATTATTTGAGGGGTAGATTATTATAATGAAATTGATAATACTCAGGTAATTTTAAAGTATAGTTTTTTTTTACATTTTATAATAAAATAAATAATTATAAAGTTTTGATGCAAAGATAGTATTAGAGTAACGTTAATATTCCTTCTTGTAACTGCAATCATATACCTCTAATCCAGATTTTAACAAGTGAAAGTTAGAAGACTAATTTGAAAAATAAATAATAATTATTGTAATAATTTTTTGGAAGTGACTACATCTATAGGAATGAAGTTAGTTGAGAATATGTGAAGTGAATTGTGTTCTTAATCTGGCTCATTAATCATTGATTCAGTATTAAAGTAGTTTGTTTTTTCTGCTTTAAAAAAAAAGAAAGAAAAAAGAAAGAAAAAGACTGCTTCTATTTAAAAGAAAGTACTAAAGAAAATTACAGTTGGAGAGACCTATTAGACGAGAGGGTAATGGTTTTTTGTAGGGGGGGGAGGGTAATAAGATAACTCGATGCGTAATTATTTCCGTAATATTCTGTTACGTAACCAATTGGAAGTATCCCCTAGGCAGAGCCAGTTGATGAGGACCAGAATTGTCGAACTACATACTCGGTCGGCGCATGTAAAACTTGTGAGCATCGCTATTTGGAATGCAGAGTTAGTTAGCAACGCTGAAGATGTCGATCGATATCTGTGGAAATGAAATCCTACGGGATCTACAGCCGAAATTGTTACCATTCTTACAGAACTAAATCCTAGGTCAGGATCTCTTATTATTGAACCAGGAACGTAGAACTTACACATATTCTTAATCAGCCCATCCACAATGGATGTTAGCAATCACATGTAGATATGTAAACGACCGTGTCTCACATGTTCCTTATACTGGTCCATTCCCAAACTTGTTTCACTCACCTGAGTCTACTTTCTTCCGACTTCAAGACATCTCTGTATCTTGCTCTCAAAAATTAGTCGCAGTAGACAGTACTTTGAGTTTTTCATAATATGCGAGGAAGAAAAACTGTTTTTTCTTCTCATTTTTTTAATGTGGTAGAAACATCTTATTATAACTCATTCTGCTTATAACTCCTCGTTGGTCACTATATTCTTTAATGGAATCCTAATCATTGTTTTGTTGGTCCACGTTATGTATGCTTCTAGCCTATTAATTGATAATTCTTTTAATGATCACGTTTTGACGCCATGGAAAAAAACAGACAATGCACTTTGTGTAACTCTTTCTTAAATTCCCTAATCTCGAATCGTAAGCATATTCTTGAATTTGAGACAGTAGTTTGAAGACTGCTTCAATCCTAAATTTTCTTGTTGGTATATCAATCCTGGTACAGTCAATTACCAATGGATTTACGGCAAGTAACCCTTTATCACACTAGATTTTGTTTAAAGCTGAGGTTTATTGCAATAAATATATTAATTGTTTCCTGAAGGTCAATAATGCAAGTCTGCAATCAATTCTGAATCACATGCATAACTGATAGTAATAATACCACATTTAATGCTGGTAAAAAAAGGCCATATAACATTAAACAGATTAAATTTTAATATTAATTATTATAATATTGATTATTTAATATTGGCTTTAACTTAGTCATTTTGAGCCCTTACTGCACTGCCTTCAGACAAGTTTTTAAAAATTATAGGTTAGCCTTCTATTCAACCTCTAAAGGTCATGAAGGGTGGGGTTATATACAGGATTCCATCGCATTCTAAACATCCATAGCACAGAACAAACATTCATTTTTCGATTAAATCTTGCCCTGGGCGGGATTTGTACCCGGAAAGCTAGGACCGCGAGACCCAAACGGATCCCATGAGCTACCCTGGCGACCCTCAGACAAGTACAAAGCGTATGAATTCTAGAATTGCTCAAAATAGTAACAATGGTACAAAAAATGGTTTTCTACTCAGAAGAGAGCTCATTCTCCTTTCTGATTGTGACACGCAATAATCTTACACTTTTTATTCTGTGGATAAGTTTTTAAATTATTAATTATTGATTTCCAATTCTTTTTAGTTATGTCAATTGAAGACAAAATATGAATCTTTAAAAAGAAAGTTAGTTAACCGTAGATATTATTCTAAGATGATTTTCGTTGGGGTTCGGTCGAGGTAGATCCAAAAAAACACAAATTAAAAAAATGTATTTTTTTTACATTTGAAGATGAGAGAAGACAGGACGTCCTCTCTCATCTTCATGATAGCCCTGAAGATGGCTTACAATGTAAGCCGAAACGTTGGCAGACAATCCTTCATTAAAAAAATACATTTTTTTTAATTTGTGTTTTTTTGGATCTACCTCGACCGAACCCCAACTAAAATCATCTTAGAATGAATCTTTAAAGCTTTTGTAACTGATAATATTAACAAAATTTATTATAACGTACATACAAAATATGAATATGAACGTTGTTTGGCATATGTAACAGGTCTTTTAGTTATTTTTAAATGTATTCTTTATAATTCGTGAGTAAAAAATCAATATTGACGACTTATGCTTTTGGTAGCAAATCATTTTTGCACACGAGCCACGTTTGAACACCTACAAATGATGTCACATTTTTTCAGTCGATTCCATAATTGTACTTTGTTCTCACATGACCTAAAATAAAAGGTTTCTATTGAGGTCCCGGTCCAAAGACGCACAATGAGCTTTAACTAAAATGATCTAATCTACAATTGAAGTAGCACCCCAAACGTCCTGCTCTTTAAGAGCGAAATACAATTTCTTATTGTAATATTTAATTTGAAGCAGGTGGAAAGGGAGGTCTATGAGGCCATTACGGGCATACTCGACACACACCCAGCGCCCCACTAAGTATAAATCCCGAAAAATTCAGCTCTCCTCTTCTAGGCACCTGTGTTGCTTTTTTCCGCAGTATTTCAATTCTCCTGTCTCCTCTCGCCCTCCAACAGTCTCGCGCCTCCCTTTCCTCTTCTCCGCGTCTCTCAACGGATAAAAATCCTTCCTCTAAAATAAATTCCCCTACAATATTTTCCTTTAACTCGTGCTATTTATTAATTCCTGATTTTTTTTTGTAGCTCAATTGCTAAAATTATAAATATTAGTGTTAATAGCCAAATTTAAGAGTCATTAAAAAAAGTAAGTTGGAAAATTCTTTAGTAGGCATAATCCATAATGGGGTGGGCCGACCGGATCCATTCTGCTAAGCCTGTCGCAGCGGGGAGGAGTCTCGGTTGGCCCACCCCATTATCGAGAATTAAAATCATGCGCCTTGGCCGCTCGGAATACGTGGCTACCTTAGGATAACCTCTCTCAACATAGCCGTAACTGAGTAAATCAGTGGTCAAAATAATATTTAATTAAAATATTTCAAAGATATTTTGAAAAAATAGCTTAAAAAAGCTACTAATCCTTTTACCCTGTCAATTGTTAAATAAAAATAAATTATATTAGCGCCGTATGAGTTTCTAAATATGAACAGAAAAACATATGCGAATTTTGTAAAAAAAACATCGCCTTTAAAAAAAAAAAAAAAAAAATCATGATAATCAGGTCTCTGGAGTACGGTTCAATACTTTGAACAGGAGTACTATACCACCTGGAATGAACATTAGGAATAAGTCAACATCTGAGTTTATAGACACGCGTAATATAGAACCCCAAATCCCCAGAGTACGACGGTGTTGGTCATTCCGACCTTAAGAGAGGTTCTTTCCTGCTATTGTCTCCAATTGTCATAACTGAGCACTGGGATGTAGTCTGAGTCAGAGGCTCCTCAAATGCGACTAGCAGTAGTCCAAGTTCGCGTGAGGTCCTTCATCTCCACTCAGCCTCTATAGACACTCTTTATTCAGGATTAAACATTAAGTAGAAGTGAGTGTTAACTTCTAGAAGCATCGCGAAGATATAGAAGACAGATAGAAGGGTTTCTTGTGTGCGGCTTGTGCTGGTTTAAAACAGCGAAAGGATCCCTCCCTGCTGAAGTCTCTCGGCGGTACAGTTTTCACTAGGACTGAGCATGAGGATAATGAAATAAGAGTAGGAGCCTAGACAAACTACAAATGCACATATGACATTGTGTCCTCTGAAAAGCGGCTCGTGTTAGTACAGAAGAAAATGTATCCTCGTCTCTAGTCTCTAAACGCTAAAAAAATATACTAATGATGTTGACTTTGTTCTAAACTAAATGTGCTCATTACCTAGCAGTACTAATTTTGATTTTTAAGACGTAAAAAATGAGAATTATTTAGCTTTAAAGATAAAATTAAAATTATAAGTTAAATTTCGGCGACATGTAATATTTAACTCTAAGTTATTGAATCATGCTTAATGTCTAAGTCAGAATAAAATATTTTTCAAATTTTCAGTAACATAACTATATATNTTATCAGACTTGTCTCGGTAGCATAAGTGGTAAATGCACCGGCCCGGATAGCAGGGGATCCAGGTTCGAGTCCTGGCTGGGACAGTTAGATTTTTTATTCTGTTCCCTTGCACTAAAAATTATATATATAAATAAAATTTTAATTTTGAGAATATAAACAATCACGATCTAACAATCACAGCTCTGCATCCATTTTGTTTTGGAGTTTAACTACATAAAAAAGTTGAAAATTGTTTAAATGTTTCGTTGTAGTTTTAAAAAATGACAAAATGTACGTAAGAAAAAATGTCTATTAGGTAGATTGATGAAGGACAGAATGCCACGCAAATTCTTATTAGCTACTGTTTTTTCTAATTAAGTGGACTGCTCTCAGCATTTCGATTTAAGGGTGAAGAAGCAAATAATTTGTGTATAAGGGTAGAAATTGCCTGGGGCTTGAAGGCTTGTAACATGAATTAATCACTTAGGTTAGACTTGGTGAGTGGCTTAGAGGCGGAGAGCTGTTATCAGCGTGTTGGGGTTTTTATCAGTAGGCAACAGGGCCTGATTCCTGGGTAATTTTTATGTCATTACACCTCTTTTCTTCAACCACCCTTCTCTGATATCCTCAACTTCCTCTTTATTGCGAGACAGCATTTACAGCTCGTTTACTGCCTCATTCATCTAAACATTTACAAGGATTAACAAGATAAACGATAGCTATTAAGTCTTTCTACCGTAGAACTTTATTTATTTTGACAGTTCTAAAGGATTCAAACAGTTATAAAATGGGTCAAAAGACTTAGATTTCTATCTATAAGCATGCTTGACAAAATTGCAAATATATATTTTTTTTGTCTTCGTAAGAGGACATAAACAATATGTTCTAATCTACATTGTTTATTGTCCTAAATTTTTGTTCAATTTATAAATCTATTTATGAGATACAAGTCCAAAATGCGGTAGACCGCTTTTACTTTTTCGCTGTACCCAAAAACTTATTCTGGCATAAGATAGTTATATTTCAAAAAAAAGGTCTGCCTACTTCCTCTTTACTTTTGCTACAAAATTACATATTAACTATACGTTTTGTAAAAGCTTAGCAAGGGCTGTAAATACTCAAGTTAGCCCATAATTATTTTTAGGTGACTGGAAATAGGAATTCTGTCTCCATTTTCTTCCTCTGTCTATCTCTGCACATGGTACATTACTTCTGTTGAAAACCTCTTCTTCTCTATTCCCCACTAATTTTCTTTTACATTTCACTTCTAATCCTACCTTTAGAAATCAGCAGAATCCTTTCTTTATCTACGGGCCTCTTTCAAGATCTTCCTTTTCCAAATCCGTCTCCTTTCTTGTTACCCTTGATTCCAGTATGTCATATTATCCATTGTATATATTTATAAATTTGTGCGGGACTTTGAACTCTGTTGTATTTAAGAGCAGTATCGCACAAAAAATATCGTGTTTTTACAATTCAATCGGGCGAGCATTTTAAAGATTATATGTGTGTGTGTGTAAAAACACTTGATATAACATCTCATCCTTTTCGCACTTTACCGTTGATATAAAATATATCACCAGACACCTTATTTTTCGTGTATATNATATACGGATAGTTGCGCATTTAGTGGTATGCTGGATTGTGCTAGATTTTCGCATCCTCTTTTTAAAAATTTTGAATTTGTTAAAATATATATTCCTAAATGTGAGCAACCACAATTTTATATAGTAACTGAAATTTTATATAGCTGAACATCAAATTTATATGACTATAAATATATATAATATTTTATCTTAAATGACTACAAGAATACATGTAAAGTTAGTCTTATAGAGTGTTATATAAGCATATGCCACAAATTATGTACCTCAAAAGATGCAAAAGAAATATGGAGTATTATTATTAATTTCAAGAAAAATCACTCATTAGTGACATAAGTATACATCAAAAAGAGTTAGCTGAATATTTTAATAAAAACTTTTAATCTACAGTTGCACTCATATTCTGTATCTTTCGCAGAACCCAATACAGAAAATTTCTACTTCTAGAGAGTTTCTAGATTCAGAAAAATCAGCTGCCGAGATAAGGAGAGTGAAAAAAAATTAAAGGAACGGAAAATCGCCGGGATGAGAAAAACCCCATGAATTTTTATCAAATGCTCCAAAAAAATTTATAGATGTTATGACTAAAATATTTAATAGAATATGGATGCTGAAGATGTACCAAGTACTTTAAATAGATCATTGTTGATACCTATTTACAAGAAAGGGCCACCTGAAGCAACGAGCAGCTTTAGAGGAATATCACTAATAAATTCTATGGAGGAAGTATTTAAAGGAGTTATAAAAGCAAGAATAAAAAGCTGGTTAGATGTTAATGATAATTTTCTGAATGGCAAGCACGATTCAGAAAATTAGAAAAATCAAAAGTTATTATCTTTAAGAATGAAGGGAGGAGAAAAAAAAACTGGAAAGGTGGAATTTAGTCGGAAATAAAAGTGGTAAACACATATGAAATACCTCAGAATTACATTGACTTTGAAGTTAATCATGGTCCCACATCTCAGAGAAAAATAAAAAAAAAGGGAGGCTTAGCATAAATTTAATGTGGGAAACATTTGTTTGTAAACAAACACATTAATATAAGTAGGAAATTTGAAGTCTTTAATGTGGTTATGAGAAGTACAATTTGTTACGCCACCCAGATTTGGGGTTTCTAAAAGTATGAAGAAGTAGAAAAGTTACAAAAATTCTTTATTAAGAAAATATTTTATTTACCTACTAGTACACCAGATTTTATGGTTTACCTAGAAATAGGGGTATACCTATTATATTTATACACCCTTAACCTACATTTTCAATATATTTGTAAATTGTATCCCTACCAAAACATATGACTACCAAAACTTTTATTAACCAAAATAATGAAAAATATGAAATTATGGTTTAAACAGTGGCTGAAAATAGCTGGAATAGCTTGAATTTTATTTAAGAGTGAAAGTACTGAATTTGAAACGATTCAAATTAATAATGAAATTTAGGGTTTACATTACCACAATTTCCATCATGATTTGAAAGTACTGAAATTTGAAAAAGGTTGTCTAGAAAATATATTGAAAAAAGAAAAACTAAAAATGAAAGAGAACTATATTATGAAAGCACAAACACCCAGCACTAACCTCTTTTTTTAAGGGTTTACAGTATGAAACAATGCTACAACTTGTATTGGAAGAAAATAATGTAAATGTGGTGTCCTTAATTATTAATGCACGCTGTGAAAAACTTTCATTAATTGATGTACACTGGCCCTGAAGAGAGAAGAACTCTCAACACAAAAGAGAAAGAGAATACACTGCACTTTCTGGGTTGACATGAAAATGTCCTGCGTCGCAACAGGCAAGAGAGCGTTATCTCGGCTAAAGAATTTGTGATAATCAGGAAATTAGTATTATTTTCAATGATAAGAGTAATTATAATCTTTTATATTCCCAGTTGAGTGTAGTACTTGACAACAGCGCCAGCCAGTAATTGAATTTTACTTATAAAAATAGTAATTTACATTAAATGTGATTTAAATATTAAAAAAAGTTAAATATCTTTGAAATACTGTAATATTATTGAATTAATTAATTATTGCTATATTATTTGTCCCCTAAAATTTTGCATATGGGGTAGAAGTATAAAGTTACACTAGTATCGTCGTTGAAATGTAGTGGGTAAATGAACCATTGTTAAGAAGATATGGTGAAAATACTTTATCAAATCAAGGCAAACAACATTCTCTGAAAACGATTTTTTTTTTATTATAGTTTAACTAAACTTGAAGGTTTTTTCCATAAAAAAATATGGATGGGCTAGATAGACAGATAATCAAATTCCATTTACAGAAATTGTAATAACGTCACGAAAAGAGAATCTTAAAAAATTCAAATACCTTTAGATCTTGATGTCAATGTGATAGAGTATTTTTATTTTTACAAAAACTCTGTAATTCTTTATTGTTTTAATGAAAATGACTATTGGGGAAAATAAAATGTTTGAATAATAATGATAGCAATGTTGAAAGATATAGGTATCTTTAAACTAAGACACATTCAGCGATTGAGCTAGTCTTGTTAGCAAATAAATGTAACGGTGATGGTAAAGCCAGCATAGAATATTAAAAGACCTCAGGGTTCGCGAGAAGGTGAAGTTCTTTCCATCTCCTGTAAATGGAGGTTTTAGAGACTGCTAAAAGGGGTTTTATGGCTTTTTAATGACTAAAAGAGGAGGGATTTAACTGCGAATTCAGAGTAACGCTATTAAGAATTTCTCTCTGAATAATAAATGGAAACTTAAAATACAAGGGGTAGCATATCGTTAGGGAGACATATTTCGATAGCCTTTCAAGTAAAATTCAGCAATTTTCTTTTCCTCTCATCAAAACGAAAATTTTGACCCCAAGCTCAGATGCTTTGTTGAAGTATATGCTCTATATGTCTAAATATATCTAAATATTTTTGGAACAACGTCATTGAGCGGCGTTTCGCTATGATGATCTTTTTAAGCTAATCTGGGAGTGGCTATTAGGACTCAGAAGAGTATTTGGTAAATTTTGGTTTGGATTGGACATACATATGCATTGCTAAAGGTTTGTGGTAAAGGAGTGTACAGCATCATCTTGATCGTCAGAGGTTTTCAGAAAAATTCCTGGATCAAGAGACTCTTCTATGAGAGTTCTAAACAAGATCCAATCGAATGGACCAGTAATGAAAGAGGGGGGCAATTGGAATAGAGGTCAGAGATAACGTTAGGAGGACTGGGCTGTGGTCAGAAGAGAGTTCGTTTAAGTTAGATGCAGAATAATTAAGAGGAGTAAGGTATAAGAAGTCCAGGATATGAGGAAGGCGGTTCACGTCAGAGGGCCAATAAGTGAGAGAGAGAGGACTAATTGTGCTGAGGTTTTGGGATGATATCGCATTATACAAAGCACGGCCACGGGTGTTTGTAGTTCTCGATCCCCATTGCAAGTGTTTCACATTATAGTCTCCACGGGATAGGAAACGGGGACCAAGGTCTCTGAGATAAGTGGAAAATTCTGGTGTAGTGATTGGCTTATTTGGAAGAAAATGCACTGCTGAAAGTGTGATAGGATAAGGAGGGTTTGAAAATAGAAACTGATGTTGATTGAAGGGACTCTGTGAAGTCGAGGGTAAAATTTGAGGGGTATAGGATTTTTTGATAAGAAGTGCAGTTCCCCCATGAGCTCGTCCGTCAGGATTGTCTGTCTTATAACAGTGGTAGCCAGTAATTTTTAGATTATTTCGTTTAGTTAGTCGTGTTTCTGTCAGTAATACAACGTGTTCGTTCGAATGCCGTTAGATTTCCATAGGAGGATAGAAAAGGAATTCTTGGATTGGGAAATCATGATGTGTGAGATGTTAGGGTAGTTTTGGTGACCAGGTTGGTCCTTCTGACCAGAATATGAGTGGTGTAATGAGGGTGCTAAATTGTGAGAAGAAAAAGTGAAATAAGGTGTGCAGATCATTTATGATGGCGAAGTCAGGACGTTTGAAATAATTCCCTCCTAGGTAGGGGGATGCGGTTTTGGTTGTGACTCGTCTTGTCTGGATTGATTCTGAGTTGATTGTGTCATTCGAGCGTTGGACAGTCTTGGCTCGACAACTTTTGAGGGTGGAGGTACCACTTTTCGAACCTGAGCTGCAGTCTGTGGTTGACGAGTAGGCAGGGTCCGCTGTTTCAGCTCCTTGTACACCTGACAGCCCTTGTAGTTGGTGGGGTGATTTTTTTGGCACAGCGCACATGTAGCTGGATGTTACGGGATTTTGGGCAGCTCGTACTGATGTGAGCGCCTCCACATTTGACGCATCTTGGAGAGTATTCACATTAGTCTTTTGTATGACCATACTGCTTGCAGTTGTGGCATTGAACTATTTCTCGACGAGGATGTGGCTTCTCGACTCTTACTGTACAGTGGCAGAGCGAGGTCAAGCTGTAGATCTCTTGCACGTTGGGCGTAGGCGCCAGGTCCACAAAGAACATCGGCAGGGGTGTTTTGGAGGCAGAGGTCTCTCCTTTCTGGGGTCGGCTTATGATCACGTTTATGGCGTTTCTGACACTGAATCCCAAGTAAGTCAACTCCTCCTTGATGAAGCCCGGGGAAGCTGTGTAGTGGAAATAACGAATCCTCACTCTTACTGCCCTTTCTTCTTTAATCTGGTAAGTGTGGTGCTGCGCATTCGTTTCCTTAAGGAATTGGATGATTTTTTTATAGGTGACTTGTTCAGGTGGCAGAAATTATCCAATTATCCAGCCCGTCAGGGATAATTTTGGTATTTTGCTACCTGTTGATCTACGAGTATCTGCCAGGCCCCACTCGCTCATTCAGCTGGGAACTCATCGGTCTGAAGTAATTTAAATTTAAAAAATATTGGCGGTAGTCCTATTACTCGAGGGCCTGCTGAATATTCTTCCCTATTTTCGCCTTCTACGTCCTAAAGGGCTTGGAAGGGGTTATGAGTGCCGAAACGCGACTATGTGCGCTCTAATTCTCCTCCTGAAGCTGGTATGGCAGCTACATACAAATATTTGTATTTTTTGGATCTACCTTGACCGAACCCCAACAAAAAAACATCTAATAATATCTACGGTCAAAAAAACTCTCCATTTAAAATTGTAAAATATATTTTTTTGTTTTATTCAAAGCTTTATATTTTTTAGTATCTTATTTTAGTATCAGCACATCTAGCAAAAACCGCAGCTTACTATATAGAATGCAGTATATGGATGGTATAAATCTCCTGAATGATTGATATTTTTCTTCTTTTCTTCCTAATAAATAATGTGAGTCGGAATATGTGTTCAAACAAGATACTTCTACATGAATTAAACCAGAGACAGATGAAGCAGAAATCATTTATTATGCATTCACATATGCCTCATTGCTCCTGTATAATTTTATTAGCTGTATCAATTATTTTTGAATATTAATACTGAACTTCCCCATTTGTGTTGAACATATTGTTTTTCGAATGAGTTTATTTTAGAAAATTTTGTTATTATGATCGGTCTTCATGAAATACTCTCTACATTTTACATTAGACAATAGGTTTTCGAATATATGTTCCAATTCAAGGTAAGTTGTGCCACACACACACACAATCACACTCACACACACCCTCTCTCTCTCACACACACTCTCTCTCTCTCACACACACACACACTCACATTTATAATATATNTATATATATATATATATATATATATATATATATATATATGCCATTTGATATTAAGATAAGAAACCAAAACCGTTATTTATTTTCATTCCGGAATTTTTCGTTGTCTCCTTATTCAGTATAGGATACGGGCAGAGGGTGATCATATTAACTTACTAGGATTCTCATTCTTGCATTCTAATCCACCGATAATTTAGTTAAAGTTACGAAAAGACTATTGTGCCGAATTTTACTTTGAGTAAAAAAAAAAAATAATTTTTTTAGGTAAATATTTCAACTTATATTAGTAGAGATGCATATAACGCATTATCTCTTCTGGATAAACAATCATAGACCAATACAGTAACTCATATTCCCTTCTGAATACATGTTCATTTGTTATTGAAATTCTGCATGTTTCGAAACCTAAAACATCACGTTTTTAACCAAGTACAATTTTATTTATTTAGTTGTCCAATAAAATAAAATAAAATTCCTCAGCCGCCGGACATACGAATCCGCCTCAGTTCACTGGAAATGAAAGAGTTTTGTGAAGACATTCAGTGACGCTAGCCGGAGGACCGTAGGAGCTGGAGCACTTGGCTAGTTGAGAACGCACAAAGGGTTCGATTTCGAATCCGGACATTGAATTCATTCTCTACATATTTTATTTGAAAACTTCGTCCCTAAGACATCATCAGACAAATACCATCCAGCTCAGCTCATGTTGAAGTACACTATTGAAAATAAAAAGTTTGTAAAATGTCATGAAGATCCTTTGGTAAAATAAACCACTCTTATGGGAAAATGTCTTGGTACAAATTATTGATAGAAAGAAACAAGAGTGTATCTAAAGCACCTGTCAAGTGTAGAGAGTCGACCTAAGATGAATCTGGAGGGGAACTTGAGACCAAGTAAACAATTGAACTCACTCAGCTTTCAACTCTAACATGCAACGTTGGTACAACAGGAATGCTCTATCCATCACATACCCACACACTCTTAGGATGATTGATGAACTACGCGTTGACCTTATTGTGTGAGACATCTTACATTCTACGATAGTGATGTAAGATGACTTTAAATGTTTCAAAATAACCTCGTGAAAATATGTTTTTTCTACAATTATATGATATATTAGATATTCAATTTTTAAAAAGTTTATAATGCTTTTTCTATATTTACTTCATTGCTTATTTAGCATAGGATGCTTGCCAACTATGATCAAGTTTTCATTATTTTACATTTTTGTAATATAAAAACATTAGATTTAAATATTTAATGTATTTTTACCCAGGTTTTTGAAAAGTTAATAAGGTATCGATTTGAAAATTAGATAAGGTATCGATATAAGATAAAGGTATCTTATATCGGTAACTTATCGCCCAATGTATGGTTTTTAATAAATGGTTAATTATTAAGTTCCAATAATGTTTTTTCTTCAACCTTTTTTTGCCATTCAAAATGTAGTATTTCAACACGCATGATACTTGAACTGCTTGGATATTTGTTTTGGAGGGAGTATTTAATCTTAATCTAGTCTTCTGAAAACTATAATAACCAAGAAGCCTTGTAGACATAGGGAATCATTGTAACGTACATTATGGGGCTTTGTACAAGTAATTTATAACAATTTACAGTCATTTTCATTTTTAAAACATCAAAAGTCATGATTAATTGATGTTTCAAGGAAGTTCGTCATAGCTCATCTCATATGCTGTGGTCATCATAGATGTTAAATCGTATTTAATACAATAAAACAACTTCTAACAAGTAACATTCATTTTAAGCTTAACCAATATTCCCTATACTACAGCTTATTTAACTTTGGAAGGAATCAGACAAGTACAATTTACAACTCTTAGAGCTGTTAAACTTTATCATTTCACTGGACGTTTACACATATTTCACGGTGCTTTTCAATAATTCACACTAAAGAAATGCGTAATAAGACTCTTAAATCTAATTAAATCTACCGCGACACAAGTATTTGAGCGGCTTCATGAATTCTCAAACAGAAGAAGGTTAGTCTAAGCTGGCTTAACATGTCCCCCATCGACCTTTCTCAAATAAAATATGTAAGGCACACTAGCTTAATGAATTAATTAGTACTTTTCTTTTTATAATAATGTAGCTCATACTATATCTACTTTTATACTACTGTTTTAGAATATCTTAGCAGAAAGAAAGAAGGGTTAGATTAAAGACTCTAGTTACTTCAAATTAGATAAAATAAATAACTCAAGCCAGCCTGAAGAGAAAAATTCTATACAAGTGCTTAAGAGCACAAACTAGGGTCCAACTATCTTTCCGCTTCATTATTCTGGATGTTTCATTCAAAGATTTCGCTTAATGACCCCTCCCTCGCCAGACATCGGAGGCATATCCCTCTTCAAGTTCCTAAGACGAGCGTTCAACAAAAAAGGGATGACAAAAGGTGTTGGACGTGCCTGTGGGAAGGGGTAAGTTTAGATTAGGCAACACATTAACGAAGGCTGAATGTGTACTTAAGGCGGCCTAACAGCACCACTAAATCAACCCTTTATTTCGGCCCCATTTAAGGAGAGGGGGGGGGGGGGGCCCCAATATCTCAAGCCTCCAATCCCCCTCCCTCCTTCTTTCCCTATCCGCCTCTACCCTCTCCCCTCCCGAACCCACATCTTTTCAACCCTTACCTCACCACAAAGCATATTTCAAGGACGAATAATAATTTGAGATGAATTTAAAGCTTCTATTATTATTACATGCCTGACATTACAAGAAATGCCTTTAGATTAGTTTCCTTCATAAGTTTATATACATTATATTCTAAATCTCTCTTATTTAACTTTCAAAGCTTGTGAAAAATTACAAGACTGAACGCTATTTATCGTAAAATACTCAATATTTGCATCTGCATAATTACGTTTGGGAATGCTGGATGATCAATCGAGTGAAAAAAAAAAAAGGTACTAATGCACATATAAAACGATTCATGATAAAAAAACTATAGGCTTGCATCTCTTACTTGCTTGAAATGAGTGGTTCACTCAATATTACATTCAAGGGTTAATCCTGAGAAAATGCAAATCTAATGATAAATCTCTAAATCCTTAGTCTTCTTACCAGAAATAATTATTACCTGATTTTCTGGCTATCACCCCTTTAATTCAGGCCACTATCCCCTAACATTGTCTATCTTAAGTTTTCCTAATTTCCAAACCTTACCTCTCAGTCAAGAACATTTGATCCAGGTGGCATCACGTCAACTATCGCCTTGATGATAGCTTGGTATAGTGAACTTTTTACACATTTTATTTTTGTTTTCCTAAACATTTCATATTACATTATTTTTATTGACGTCAAATTTCACATATTTATAATTTAAATAATATAGTTTTGTGTTTGTTTTTCTCATGTCTTCTTATGACATTGTATTTCTACAGCCTTAAGTATGGCTGAAAATTTAAGCCGAATCGTCTGCAAATAATAAAAAATGCATATCTTTAAATTAAATATGTAGTCCTTTCTGCCTCGAAAAGGTTGGTGTAAAAATATTCTTTTCTACTTACTAAGTCAAAGTTAGAGTGTGAACCAATACTTACTGAATGTCTCATAAAGTACTCATACAAAAGTATATACATATACTCGTACCTCATTATGTTAATTAACCGGCGCGAAGCTATACAATTAGAGGAATAATCATATTATATTAAATACTTATGTATATATATGTCTTGTTAGCAAATAAATGTAACGGTGATGGTAAAGCCAGCATAGAATATTAAAAGNAGAATTTTGACTAACTTACAGGGAAGAATTATATATATATAGAGAGAGAGAGAGAGAGAGAGAGGGAGATTTCGGAGATGCAAAGAAAGTGAAAAAAGAAGGGTAAACAAGTGTGTAGAACAACACTGCTGGAGAATCGGAGGAAGAAAGTTTAAAAAAATATTTAATGAGGAATAAGACGGAGAGTGGGAAAGCAGAGGAGAGAGGGAGAGAGAGTTCAAACTACATGTATATGCACTGGGCGAAAAAGAAGGGTCTCTACACACCCTCTGGGCAAAGGGAGGAACAGAGGAGTGTGAGGAAGCTAGGGGCTGTGGGAACCGGTACCACCTACCCTGCTGATATCCTAACCATCACGCCAGATTCCATGTTTCGTAACCCAGCCCCCTTCCACCTTAATCTACACTCATCCCCCTGCTCAATCAACACCTTTCAAATTCCACCCTTTTGTATATTTTCGATAACTTAATCTGCATCTTGAATACAGCCTGATTATTGTTTTAATAAAAAATTCATCGAAACTATTATGAAATGAAGAGAACAGCAACCGCTTTTCTTATGAATAACAAGTAACATTTTTTGCATTTGCAATTGGTTTTTTTTTTTTTTTAAACTAATGTAAACAGAAATATTTTAATTGATACGTGTTATTTGATATTAGTTTTGATCATGTTTTTGTTTTATATTTTAATATTTATAATTCTTTGTACAGGGAGCATTTGCTTTTCACTTTCAAACGCAAAGCCTAATGGAAAAACGTCAAGGACAAACATTGTAGCTGTCCATCAAAAGTTTTCACCACTCTGACAATTACTGTGTGTTGTCATATATTCATGCTGACGGTTTCATTAATTTATAAATTATAGTTTCGAGGTAGGGCCTCTTATATTAATCCGTCTATTATATTAACTAAAGACGTCACAGTCTGGAGACTGTGAAATCCCGAAAATGGATTTCAATATCATCAAAATTACAGGATGAAGGAGGTTTGAATAATTGTTTTTTCTACAGCTTTCCCAATGTAAGATCGATGAAGAATGAGGTATATGTTCTAAAGTTGCGTCATGTAAACCTCTAGGTTTTTTTAAAAAGAAATCTGAAGAAAGAGGGCCCGCAGTATTAATTAGTGATAAACACCCTTTGGAAAGTTATTGATTTTTGAAAACTGTTCAATTTAAAACCTGAATTAAAAAAATATAAGCCATCTAAAACCTAAAATAATATACAATTAAATATTTTTTTACAGCAATCAAATGTTTCTGTATAATTTTGAAATAAATAATTAATGATCTACTTATCTGTTTAGAAAGTAAAATTAAAATTTAAGATCTAAAAGTGAAAATATTTAAATTCAAAGAAGAGTCGAGTTAGCCTGAAATTTAATTTTTACATAACTTTAGTTTTAAAATTTCTTTGCTAGGGAATCATTTTACTTATTTTTTAAATGGATAAAAATAAGACGTCAAAATAAGTCTGTTAGCCATCAATATTCAAATATTGTCAAGTGTGGATGTGTTGGAAGGATGTGATGAGCTGTGTCTAGCGCGCCATCTCCTTCCCCTATTCTAATCTGCAGTCAATATCTTACCGGAACTGATTTAGGAGTAAGTTTGATGGAGTAATTGGAATCTGAAGTTATTTATTATAATTTTTTCAATACAATGTTGCCCAGGATGGCTGAATAATAACTAATAGCGAAACCCCAAACCTACTACCTTGCACATAATTTGCTAGAACAGCTTGACAAACTTGATGCCCTGACAAACTTTTACAAAGAAACTAGCAAACCTAGTGTTTTTTTAAAAATAATTCTTTACAATTAAAAGAAACTTATTAAACTTGTTTAACATTTGCTTACAATGTAAATTGATGCCCTGGATCAATATTCGCATAGGAAACAAACTAACTTGCTGATCTGGATTACCATTTAGCAGGAACACAAGGACACTTGCTGTGCTCATTCAGAATAAGCAATAGTACTCTTTCACCATGGAGAAGCCGATCCTTTCTTATACATCTTATTCCTTTAACTGATCCTCCTAAGAAGAATATATATATCCTTGACCGAACCCCAACTAAAATTCTCTGCTAATAATCTCTACGGTCAAAAACTCTACATTTGTATATTCATATATGTTTCTTCTCTCGTGCGCAAAAGCACAATTCATGGCGAGTGAAGTCCTAGGCAGAGGAATACCTGTGCCACTTCAGGTAGCAATTCGCTTTTGCCTTTTAGAAGGTGATCTTTGCCTACTACTTCCATCTCCGTCTTTTTTTACTTTTATCTGTTTCTTACACTTTCCGGTTCCCTTTAACAGGACCTCTAACTCCTCAGTCCATCCCTTATACACATTCCTATCTTCCCCTCTCTCGTACTCAGACGCACATCCATGCTGGCAAATAAATAGAAAATAAGAAAAATCCTCTCCACCCTTCTAAGCTCCCACAAGACATGGGTCTTCTCGTAAGGCAGACTTTCTTTATACATATTGCAATCCGGTTTTTATTATTTTTATTTATTCCTTATGCAAGAGTTATATAATCTAATTTTTAATACAAAATTCATAAATTTTGCTTTAATTTTTAATTATTCATGTGTAGAGCTACTCCTGAGATTAATTTCTCAGCTACTCCTGAAATTAATTTATCATGGCAAGATATAAATAGTGAATAACACGTCTATGACTATTACTCATTTAAAGCAAGATTGGTTCTTTGAAATCTTGTTGTATTTTTTTAATTAAAACTTAAATATTAATTACTTTCTACATGTTTTTAAATCTCGTTAATGCTGCTAAAAGAGTCATAATGCAATATTTTACACGCTCCGTAGACAAGTTAATGTCGAGTTTTGCGGGCTTGGCGAATTTCATTTTTTTATGTTATTTATTTAATATAATTTCAGTAACCATTCTTTCAAACTTCTCAAGTTCATTTAGTGACAACTTAATTTTTTTAAAATATGGAATACGAAGTCATCCTACTTCAGTAGGATATAATATGGAACGATATGGTTGAAATCGGTAGTGGAGGATTTTGAATAAAGTTCGAATTAAAAAATCGCAAATAACTTCCTTATTATTATACTTACGTAAATATTTATAGATTTAATATATGTGAAATTAATTTAAAACGCTAAAAACCACTAAAACATTTTTGAAAAACTTAAGTTAAGGTAGAGCGTTAGGATTGGTACTACTTTGTAATATTGTTAGTAAAAATGCTCATTTTAGGAGATGTTTAAGAATGTAACTATAGGTGTTGTTCTTCTCTTTCGGGTAGTCTATAGTCAGCCTTCGCCAATCTTGTCAATTACTCACATTCCATTTACCATTCAATTATTCTTATTTATACCTAGCTTTAATGAAATTTCGAGAATAAGCCATACATTTGCACTACTCCAGGTAGATGACCAGTTATTAGGATTACTTATTCAGATAAAAAAGCAAGTAGTTAGCTCTCTCGGGAAAAGGAAAAATAAAGAGAAAACCAGTTGAGAGGGTGAATGGTTGGGAAATAAGGGTTGGTTGTAGGGGTGCTAGGGTGCTAGTCCTCTCTGCAGCCGCATTATACATGACTGTTCTAGGGAAACTTACAGCTCCTCCTCCAAGCCCTGGTTTTACTGCTATTACCGAGGCTCGCCTAATTAACAAAGTACCTAATCCCCAGGGGTGGGTCCGCCCACCCCCGAAAACAATCGCTGAACAACTAATAACACCCCCTGTCCGACTAAACCCTCAACACTGGCCTCTCTCAAGTCTCTTCCGGATTACTACCCCATTCTCCTATCATCATTTAATTGTCCCTTATGTGTAGTTAATAGTCGCTTTTAGATCTATTTAAAAGACAGATTTTTAACTCTGGTGTTTATTATTTAGGATTACCCTCCTTTTCAATTGCGTAAACTAGTGAGACTTTTTCTTCATTTCAGAAGATTTTGTTTTCGAGATCGCAACAATTACTTCAGTAATATCGTGAAAAAAAAAATGATAGATGTCATGCAATTTCCTATTGATCGAGGTGTTCAAAGTGATGGTAAAAGCTTTGTGTTTTCCGGGTGTCAACCACCATCTTTAAATGAGACAGTCTGAAGGACACGCAATGTTCGAGTTCGATATCCAAAGCGGAGGGTTGACATTCATTCCAGAAATCCCCACTTGGCCCATCTGATTGACAACTCATTGAAACTGAAGGTTTCGTTGTAATAATGTTTCTGAAGTTAATCTCAACAGTATCTTTAATATGAGTTATCTCTCAATTCCTTTTTTTTAAATAAAAAAAATAGTCCCACAACGGGCCATAATAGGCCCAGTGGAAAAATACACTAGAAAAATCATGTGGTAAACACACCGTTCTGGCCGTTAGATTTTTTTTCCCATTCCATGAGGACTGAGAGCACACGCCTTGTGTGTTTCCTAGGAGCACACCAGGATTCCTCAGGGCCATTACAAGCAGAAGCACAGAAATAAAGAAAAAGTGATTTATGAGCATTGAACCTGGACCTTCGGCACAGTAGTCTACTACTTTCATCACTTTACTGTCCAGTACTTAGCCCCCTTACTTTTTATCAGCTAAGTAATACTGGTATATTAGATACGTATGATGGTATATTAATTTTATGTATCTTCATATATTATATTTTACTAACAGAAACACAACACACATGCGCGCGCAGACAAACACACACACACACACACACACACACACTACACTATCATAAAATATTATTTAAACGAATAAGCTTTGATTTTGTCCACTTCTTAATTCATTTATTTTTAAAAGTAGCAATCTATATGCGTTTATTACGGTAAATTTCTGTTTGTCGTCAATATAAAAAAATCCCTTGATCAGTGCATACCATATGCTTAAAAACAAATTAATAAAGGAGTGAATAAAATAAAAAAATCGCTTATTTGATCAGATACTATTTTCTCTTGATCCATGTGAACACTCACTCTCAAATGTGAGTATAATTTTTTTTACAGAACAATATAACATTATATATTTTACAGAACCTAAAACTTTTTAATGACTGTTTCCCAAAGGCATTGTCATAAAAGATCATACTTTTTATTGTCACATGCAAACTGCTTTTTTAAATCACGGCCTTCCGCATCCTGATCTAACGACTTACAAAATACTATCGCATCAAAACTATTTTCAGACGCTCAAAACCACAACAAATTATCTCATTATGGCATGATTGAGCAACAAAAAACATGTAATTTGAAAAAATAAAACGTGATAAATGCTTTCTTCACAGTAAATCGAAAATAGGTTCAGTTGATATCTATTATACTTAAGTTAGTGTAACAGAGGTTTGACAGCATTTTATCATTCTTACACACGCATTTTATTAATATAAAAACAAAATTTAGTTAATTCAATGAGTACTATTTCAATACCTGGACCAAATATTTCAAAACTATTCTCCTATTTTTGATCAATCAAATCTTCCACTTTAAAATGCCTTCTATAGATAACGATTACTTTTATAAGGGTGCCACAAATACCCAATTTTTCTATTTGATTTTTTAAAAGATTTTTTTTAAAGATTTTTTCCGGCATCAATCTCAAGGTAATTGAGGAAAAAGAAACTGAACTTGAAAACTCAGGAATATTACTTCCGTTTCGGCTTAAATGTTATATTTCATCAGAACTAAATACAAAATAAAATTGCACTCTACTGTAATCCATACATCTATAAAAGTATTGCTAACATAATGTAAAATATATACTATAAACAAAATAACTAATGTAAAAATCTCTATATGTAATGGATACAAGGTAAAGAGAAATAATCTATTAATAGGTCTTAATTACCTAGTGATCATAAGACTGGTGCCCTATCATTCGGTGTCTATATACTCAGAATGAGCGAGCTTGCAAAGTAACATAGAGGAGAGAGGGAATGGTCATCTAGGCGGGCCAGCAAGATGTCTCAAAGGAAAATTCAATGGCAGAAAGTTATGTTGAAAATTTTGAAATTTTAGTGTTATATCTTAATTCTTGTCTTGTCATTCTTCTCTTAGAGGAGGTTTTTTAGGAATAAGTTTTTTCGAAGTCCTGAAGACAGATGGCAAAGCTTAGAAATCGTGATCCTTTAAGAGTAGTATATTCCCTCCAATACCTGAAGATATAGCCTCCATAAGACAATTCAGAATCACCACACGGTTAATTAAATGCATCTATATACCTGCATGCCTTTTAAATCTACAAAAGTTTGGCAGAGAAACAGAAATTGGATAGATCGTTAGGGTCCTTTAAAGGGCTGGAAGTTTCAAAAAGGTGAAAGGATATAATCATTTTTTGTTTCTCTACACGTTCCACTAAAAGGTAGGTGTGAGTGTCACAGCAGATTTTTTTTCCCCAATTAGCAAAAGATAGTAGCCAATTAAAGCTGGACCCCAGCCGAGAAGAACAAAAAATACATCTGGTTTCCTAAGGCAAGCTGCCAATTAATTTTTCCAATTGTATTCAAAGGTAAAGAAAGTACCTAAATATAGACAAAATATATCTAGAACACTATCCATTTAAAGTCTCTGTCAATTCTGTTTCTTTTTATCCAAAAAAAAAATTTTCCCTTTGCAATTAGCATATTATTTATTTCTGCAGAAATAAATAATTTATCTAAATCTACAGATTCTTGTAGAAACGAATCTACAAACATGATTTAACAATAAAAATCCCAACATCAAAGGTGATTGCTAAATAATAGTTTAAGTTACTGATTATTTATAGGTTCAGATATCTCTCTTGATTTTCTAGACTCTCTTAGAAATATTGAGAAATAAGCGATAAGTAAGCAACCAAAACGTTTATGCATTTGTCTAAGGAGCCTTCTCTTATTTCGGCTACATTAACGCATACTTAATCTCAAGAAGTAGAGCGAGAGAGGTACTAGAAACTTCTAAATCTAAAATATAATTTTTAGTAAAATATATATAATATTCTGACCTATACTACACGACACAGGACATTTGTCATTTTCAAACTCAAAATTCTTAAATGTATTACAAGTTGCCTAGAAATGCAGTAAATAAAGGACTTGAAGTACGCAGCCTCTTTCTAATTCGGAAAGGAATCAGAATAAAGGGAGGTGAAATTTCCGAGACATTTCCCAGGTAAACGGATCAAAGGAAAGGGGCTAACCTCAATCTAACCCTCAGGCCGGGCAAAGGGTGGGGGGTGGCAAGGGTAAGCCAACCTCATCCCCTCAATTCCCTTCTCTCTCCTTCTCGGTGGTCTCTCTCCCACTCTATCTCCATCTCCCCACTCCCTCACAAACACGTATCTTCCTCCAGAAGTATAGTGTCATAAAAGCAAGTTTGACTTTTAGCAGATTTCCCTCTAGGCAATCAAGCTATTCACCTTCGTACCATGACTCGGTTTAGGAAAGAATTGCTTGTTTCTTTACCGGTCCATATTTAGAGAAACTAAAATATGTTTCGCCCAATATATATATATATATATAAGCTAAGTAATACTGGTATATTAGATACGTATGATGGNTTTTTTGTGTGTGTGTGCATATCTCTTCACATTATTCTTTTTATTAAAACAAATTAAGATAATAGTTCATAGCGTCCTGGACGTTCCCGTCAACTAACATGTCAAGGAGAATATCTTTTCGCTTTCTAGAATTTTGACTAACTTACAGGGAAGAATTAGGCAAAGGGACTAGAGTGAGGGTATTCAAAGGAAACCAGCTTGAAAATATTCTTTATAGTGGTGAATTTTTTTTATTTTTTTTTAATGAAAACTTAAATAAGGAAAGATTATCAATCATAACACGGAGGAAAGGATGTAATAGTCTGTTCTGAAAATTGACCTGCAAAATTACGTACTTAGTGTCACTATGTATACTCAAATATTGTTCGTTAATACGAAACCAGAATTGGAAGTGGAAGTGTGTAGAGGGAAACCATTGAACCACTCATATCTTCGCTATTATTCGTATTCTGGTATCCAAAAGTAATGGTGTAAATCATAATTATCTAAGACTTAATGCTCTAATTTAACTAAGATTTATACTGACATTTGTATGGGATTTAATGACTATAATTAATAATTTAAGATAGAACGATATAATCAGCCTTAGCAAATTAATATTTTATATCCATGTTTATTTTCGCCTAGCAAGAAAAGAATTAGTCCATTATTCTTATTCCTGTGTTTCGGCTATCGACGCTAATAAGAGTACTGTTGTTTGGTGACCAAGAATCAGAGGTGTAGCTGGTAACCAAGACAGAAGACAATAGCAGGTGAATATGACAGAGCCATTAAAGCCCCGAGCTTACATTAAGCACTGAGAGAGAGTGTTGCAGTATGCACATTTTGCCGGTGACTAACTGCAAGAGTGCTGTCGTTTGGCGACCAAGAATCAGAGGTGTAGCTGGTAACCAAGACAGAAGACTGCATCTGTCGTCCAAGATAGTGAACGAGTACTACTGTAGTTGAAGAACTACATAAGCGCTGTAGCTTGCGGCGAACTCCGCCATCAATTTAGTTCGTGACCAAGATAAATACTAAATATTAGTTTATAGCAATATTTTGAACGTATCTTCTTATAGTAGTATAAGAATAATAGATAGTAAATATCTTCTTTTACATGATATTAAAAAAAAAAATGGGGGAAAAAATCTGACCTCATGAAAATGTGTTATATATCAACTTAATTTGGATTTATAATTCCAGCTTCTTGCTAATGAACTTAACATCAAGAAGCGCCTTATATTTGATTCCATACAAACACATTCAAGAAAATTCCAAATAATAAAATAGGAAAAAAACAATATCAAATGTCTGTATATACTTTAAATAAAATTTACAAAATTTAAAAAAAAATTACAAAATATAATAAATTACTATAGTGGTATGGTATTATGCATTTTAAGAATTGGTGTTCGTTAATCATCTCAGTGAAAATAAATGACAATTTGAACATACAAACCAAAAAGAATATAGGTCGCTAAGCTTCTTAACAACACAAATAGGAAAAGGACTTGGGGTTTGCACAACTTTCATGAATAATTTCCTAAATATCTTAACCTTCGAGGTCTTGTGCAACAATTGTGGAACGGCCAAAATGCTGTGAACTATTATCTCAATTTGTTTTAATAAAAAGAATAATAAGCCTATATTTTGTGAAAACAACTGTTACGAACAATTAGATGTGTAAAGATAATTTTTTAAATAGTTACGATCATAGCTAGAAATATAAATTTTAACTATTTAACAATATAATATAAAACAAAAATTGTGCTATACATAAAGTAATTTTTTTTCTTATAAAGAAAAAATCGAATTCTGTAAATATATAGCAATATTTATTAAGTGAGTTAATTCTAACGCGCAATCCAATAAATTTGATTCTAAAATTTTCCATATCATCTTAATCACTTCCACTTTCTGTTTCCACTAATAATAAATTGTTATCTCATAGTAATTCTTCGACTAGGGTGGACTGAGAAGACTCCCAAAATAAAACTAAAAATTTCAAGATAGGAAGAAATAACTCCATTAAGTTAACGCCTAGTGTTATAACTCTTTAGAATATTGGCACAATTTTATGTAATCTAGAAGCTGTAGATAAACATTGTTTGGCCATGTTGAGATGAACATACGAGGTTATACGAGACAAGTGGCTGCCATCTTCATCGGTTAGTGCCAATTTTCTCTTTCTCTTTTGCGAGCGATACAGACAATGTACGTTGGGAGTGCTACAGCCCTTCTTATTCAAGATGTATCTGAGTACACGAATTTAAGCAATCTACGAGCAATTTGTATGTGGAGTATTCTTTGATGATTAACAGCCCGAATCATTTGTGGTACTTTACTAGAGATTTGCTTTGTGGGAAAAGCTCTCAAATTACAAATCGTACATTTCACTTGGAAGATAAGATCCTCTAATTCCACTGCTCTTAAGTAGCCTCAATGCTGCCACAAAATGTTTCAGGCAATATCTTAACTTGGGGATACGCCTACTGTCGAGGCTTAGGCTAGTTGGTGGGTAGAGCTTAGGACTTCACTCAAAACCACTCAAAACAAATTGAGAAATATATCTTGCACGAATTGAATGTATAGGACCACGTGCAGAGATACACCGTGGGAAGAGATAGAATGTGTATATATAAATAATTGAGCAATAACAAAATAAATTATTCTAAGTAAACAAAACGGTAGCTCAACTCTCGTTTAGTATTAACGAGGAAAGCTTACCTAAAAGTAAACACGGCCTAGAATGGTTAGTATTCAGATGTGGAGGGGCATAGAGGGGCAAGAGAGGCCAAACCTAAGGCTTCCGCTCGGACATGAATAAATAAAATAGGTCACAACACAATTCCGAATTCAATGTCCGTGGTCCCTGTAGTAAAACAAAAGGAAACATTTTACAGGGAAATGCATCGCTGAAATTTTGGGAGGAATATTTCTGTCAAAAGCAATTGGTTTGGCTCTTAATTCTTCATCATTGAAATTAGTTACAAATGTAAATGAATACGTAAATATGAGCAGAAACTCATATTTGGTTTAATCGTTATTTATATAGTATGTTATGCTCAAACATTCATTGAATACGAATAAAAAAAATATTCCACATTTTACATTTCTGCATTTCATTGAAAACATTTTTGTTTGTGTCTTTTATTAAATTTGCTCAATATTATGATCGAAATTAATTTATATGACTTTTGATGCTGACATTAAGAGAATTTGAAAAATTTAAAATCGAGACGTGGAACTAGTTATTTTGTTTACAAACTTTCGATGGAAAATGAATACAACCAAATTGCCAGTCATTTAACCAGCTATAAAATGTCAGCTCCTCCGAGAATAAGACGATATATTCATCTGCCTCGGAGGTTAGACTATCGACAATAGTGCGGGGAATTTAATAATTTATCAGACTTGTCTCGGTAGCGTAAATGGAAAACGCACCGGCCCGGATAGCAGGAGATCCAGGTTTGTGTTCTGGCTAGGTCAGATTGTTTTTTTTATTCTGTTCCCTTGCACTAAAAATTGTTAAAATTTACGTGGGATCAGATACTTCCATCGTGTTGCAGAGCCGACAAAAACACATGAAATATCTAAATGCACAATTAAATGTAGTACACTGCCTCTCTTAATTTTAAGTAAGCGAAATATGCTGAAATATTAGCCGTGGATTGTTGTTCACATAGGCTTTCATGGTCTCCATAAATACCTTTTTGTGACATTTGGCCGAGGTTTCGTACAGGATGTGATGGCTTCAGAGGAATGAGAGCGATGTACATGTACGCCTGCGAACACCCTTGTGCTTGCGGGGTAGACGGTTCCTGTCAGCTGCGACATCGTCGGGCATAACTGGCGTTTTGACTTCATAGCCAGGACCTTCATCTAAGTCTGCCTTGGCTCTTGTCAGCCCAACAGAAGTGTATGTCTGCTTATGTTATTATTGAGTGAGGTCGATGGGCCCCTTCATAGTGATGACCATTTATTTGTTTTATTGTTCATTATATTTTTTTCTTTTATTTTATTTATATTTTTTTATATATGTATATTTATTTTAAACTTATTTATTGCATCCGTCATCAAATTAAAATATGTTAAGTAACAGAATGTAATAAATAA